>JADRCD010225328.1:0-24165 GCA_019843815.1 Montemys delectorum | reverse complement strand
CAGAGAGGGGACTTTGCCTTATTCCTACAATGTGTGCATTGCCTCACAGTCAGCTAAGACGGAGTTTAATTTTCTCAATGTGACGCCAGAAATTGCTCCTCAGGACCTCCTCTGCGACGGTGGCGACTCTTGGGTACCAGGTACTCTTGGAGACACTGAGGTTCCGTTTGTCTCGGATTCTACCTCAAAGGTGAGCTTCAATTTAATTTGGTTTTCTACTTGGGGTTTCAGGGTTTCTTAATAAATCACTAAGTTGGTTTTAGTGGTTTCGTTGCATATTTCATTGTCTTGCAAGTCAGTCTTGAACAATGTTCTGCCTTAAGTAGTTAACCTTATCCAACCTCGTCTTAAAGAAGGGTTTGTCTCAGGTGTGAGGTTTATTTGCCCATAATTAAAAGTGTCCACAGCATGCGATGCTCGCTTTTCTTCACCCTTACAATCCTCTCCAGCCCACAGTGCTCATTCCTGTTGGAAACTTAAGAGATTCTTTTCCTGTCAGCTCTCTACCCAAGTTTTTGTTCTACTTCCTCTAAGATTCAGTGATTCAGTGTAAACACGGTCCTCGTCTTACGAGTGTGTGAAAACTGGCTAGGGAAGAAACACATCACTCAAGCTTGTGGCTTGTTATCAACAAAGCATCATGGGTAGGAAATTATTTGACTGACTTGTTGGTAGACAGTGTGAGGTTCTTTCAAGCAGAATGTCTTGGGGTTCCTGGAAGCTTTTTCTATCTTTGGTTTTCATTTTATGTGTATGGGTGTTTTGCCTACTACATGTATGTCTGTGGACCAGTGTAAAGGGGACCAGGGTCCTGGTACCCTAAGAGACTGGAAGAATGTAACTGGAGCTGGAGTTGCAGTTGGTTGTGAGGCAATGTGTAGGTGCTGTGGGAATCGAACACAGTTTCTCAGGAAGAGCACCCACTGTTCTAAACTGTAAGCCGTTTTTCAAACAGCCTCCAAGTTCCTTTTTAAAGGATGGGCAACATATGATGTCTGAGGTGTCTACTATGAAGAGTCAATTTTATCAATAAATTTATTAATAAAAATCATCTTCATGCATTTTAATAATTTGCTCTTAAGAAAAAGTACACATCGAGGAAAGTTTTGCAACCTATGCTTCTCTCAATTTCTACAAAAATATCGAAAATTGTATGGTTTGAATTATTTACTCGTTTATTTATGAATTTACTGATTGATGGTGCTAGGGATCAAATCCGGGGCCTCATACTTACACAGCAATCACTCTACCTACCGGACCATATCCCAAGTCCTAGAGTATAAAATTATGGATATCCAATTAAAATCTTTGTCTACTGATGAGTTATTAGATAACTTTGCTTTTCTCAAAGGAAGAGCTTTCTGAACTTTCTTTTTTCTGCCATAACATTTAAAAAAAATAAATCTGTTATCCTTCAAGGATGATGACATTAAATATCTGTCTAAAATCAAATAGGCCACTCACTACTTGTCAACTAAAATACCTGTGATATCTCCATGGGAGATAAATGAAGTCCTCTCTCCTTTGTTCACTATACTGGTTGCTACTAAGATCCCTTCACAGTCAACTGTCTACACGTGTTTTGAATAGTAATGGGAACTCATAATACAGGTAACCCAACTCAGACCTCTGTCTAAGACAGGGACGCTGCTTATGTTTCATAGCTTTAGACTGGGGGCCTGGAAACTTTCTCAAAGACTTCACAAGTCTATCTTTCTGCACATGGCAGCACATATGGGTCACTCTGCAAAGATACACTGAGAGCTGGGTTTGTTTCTTTAGCACACTGATGTACTATTAGGGAGATATTCATAAGCCTATCCTGATTTTAAAAATGAAGTCTTGACATTATAAGGTAAGAATTTCAATTTCTTGATTAAACAAACTTGATGTGGATAAGCCATAAAGGACTCGGTGGTCATAAAAATCAAACTTTTCTGGAGAAGTAAAAAAACAAAGCAAAACAAAATGTTGATCTCAGGTTATGGGAGTCTTGTTGTCAGAATTAAAACTTAATTGAATATAAGCACTGCAACACAATACAGCAATATAATATACAGCAAACAACCTTGGAAATGAAGATAACTAAACTAAGAGGGAATAAAAAATAGAATTGGTGTAGTAACTGGTTAGGACTCTAAGCGTCGCTGTTCACCAGACTGGGAAAGAAATCGCCATAGAAGCGACCAGCTCCCAGCGTCCTCCGCACCAGAGACCAGACAAGCTCTTGGGGAAAGCCACCATCCTAAGTCCCGCTCTCCCCAGCTTTAGAGAAATAAGGAAACAGCAGGCTGAACCAGGACTAAGAGGAAAGCGAAGAAAGAAACGACAATGGCGGACTCACCGAGGCGCTGGACCAGCAACGACCTGCTGACCTTCTTCATGCTGCTGGGGACGCTGTGCGCGCCAGGAAAAGGGCTGATCCGCTACTCTGTGCGAGAGGAATTGGACAAAGGCTCCTTTGTGGGCAACATCTCCAAGGACCTGGGGCTGGAGCCCCGCGAGCTGGCGGAGCGCGGAGTCCGCATCGTCTCCAGAGGTAGGTCGCAGCTTTTCTCTCTGAACCCGCGAGGCGGCAGCCTGGTCACCGCAGGCAGGATAGACCGGGAGGAGCTGTGCGCTCAGAGCGCGCCCTGTCTCGTCAGCTTTAACATCTTGGTTGAGAAAAAAATGAAAATTTATGGAGTAGAAGTAGAAATCCTTGATATTAATGATAACCTCCCCCGGTTCCGCGACGAGGAGTTAAAAGTAAAAGTTAATGAAAACGCAGCTGCGGGAACACGTTTGGTGCTCCCCTTCGCGAGAGATGGGGATGTGGGTGTGAATTCCCTCCAGGCTTACCAGCTCAGCTCCAACCCGCACTTCTCTCTGGCCGTGAAGAGCGGATCTGACGGGCAAAAACATCCAGAGTTGGTGTTGGAACAGCCCCTGGACCGTGAGAAGGAGTCTGCTCACGACCTGATCCTCACAGCTTTGGATGGCGGAAACCCAGTACATTCTAGCACCGTCCATATCAGCGTGATTGTCCTTGACGCAAACGATAACGCACCCCTGTTCACCCAAAACGAATATAGGGTGAGTGTCCCAGAGAACACACCTGTGGGCACTAAACTCCTCACACTCACCGCCACTGATGCAGACGAGGGAATCAACGCGAAGTTGACCTTCTCTTTCCGCAACGAAGAAGACAAAATTTCTGAAACTTTCCAACTCGATTCTAATCTTGGGGAAATCTCAACTATTCAATCCCTGGACTATGAAGAATCCAGATTCTATCTCATGGAAGTGGTAGCCCAGGACGGAGGCGCTCTTCTTGCCAGCGCTAAGGTGTTGGTCACAGTCCAGGACGTGAATGACAATGCCCCGGAAGTGATACTTACTTCCCTCACCAGTTCCGTCTCTGAAGACTGTCTGCCCGGAACCATAATTGCGCTCTTCAGTGTACACGATGCTGATTCTGGGGAGAATGGAGAGATTTCTTGTTCTATTCCCAAGGACCTGCCATTCAAACTTGAAAAGTCAGTTGATAATTACTATCACCTACTAACAACGAGAGCACTGGATAGAGAAGAGACTTCAGATTATAACATCACAGTAACCGTTGTTGACCGTGGAACTCCTCCACTGTCTACAGAAAACCACATCTCTCTGAAAGTAGCCGACATAAATGACAACCCGCCCACCTTCTCTAGACCCTTCTATTCCACTTCTATCTCAGAAAATAACCCCAGAGGTGTCTCCATTTTTTCAGTGAATGCCTATGATGCTGACAGTGGCGATAATGCCCGGGTCACTTACTCCCTGGCTGAATATACATTTCAAGAAGTGCCTGTGTCCTCCTATGTCTCCATTAACTCTGACACTGGTGTCCTGTATGCATTGCAATCCTTTGACTATGAGCACTTGAAAGACCTACAGCTACTGGTGACAGCGAAGGACAGTGGGAATCCTCCACTCAGCAGCAATGTGTCCCTGAGCTTGTTTGTGCTGGACCAGAATGACAACATTCCTGAGATCCTGTACCCAGCTATTCCCACTGATGGTTCCACGGGTGTGGAACTGGCCCCCCGCTCTGCAGAGCCTGGATACCTGGTAACCAAAGTGGTGGCAGTGGACAAAGATTCGGGACAGAACGCCTGGTTGTCCTACCGCCTGCTCAAGGCCAGTGAACCAGGACTCTTCTCAATAGGGCTTCACACAGGGGAGGTGTGCACAGCAAGGGCTCTATTGGATAGAGATGTACTCAAGCAGAGCCTGGTGGTGGCTGTCCAGGACCATGGCCAGCCCCCTCTCTCAGCCACTGTCACACTCACTATCGCTGTAGGGGATAGCATCCCGGATGTACTGACTGACTTAGGCAACCACAACACACCAGCAGAACCCCAGGATTCAGACCTCACACTCTACCTAGTGGTATCTGTGGCAGTGGTCTCCTGTGTCTTTCTGGGATTTGTTACTGTGCTGTTGGCACTCAGGCTGAGGCACTGGCACATGTCACGCCTGCTTCAGAGTTCCACAGGCAGATTGGCCACCATGCCCACCTCCCATTTTGTGGGCATGGATGGAGTACAGGCTTACCTGCAGACCTATTCCCATGAAATCTCTCTCACTACAGACTCCAAAAAGAGCCACCTGATCTTCCCCCAGCCCAATTATGCTGACAGGCTCATTAGTGAAGAGAGCTGTGAAAAGAGTGAGCCTCTTCTCCTACCTGACAATATACACACAAACAGAGAAGAGCCTGGAGCTGCTCAGGTTAGTGTTCTCTTTCACTAGAAAATGGAATGTTTTCTTCATTTGTTTTCTCACTCGTTTTTCTGGTAGAGTCAAAATCAGTTAGTTATACAGTGGATCATCATTTGCTATATTGGAGTTTAACTCTATTTTGTTCAGTAATAGATACTTTTTCAAATTATATCTGGGACTGAATATCTTTTCTCCATGTGTGGATATTTTTAGAAAATCTGACAATAGGCTTACCTTAAAAGAAAGTGATAAACATAATCATTTTCCTTTGGTAATATTGCTAGTTTAAAGATATTCTGTTACTAGAAGAGTTGTATTAATTCAAATCATTATATTATTGTTACCTTTGAGATTTTTGTCTACATATCATTAGTGGACATGTTTTATAGGCGTGGTGGTTTGAATGAGAATGGCTCTTATGGGCTCACATATCTGAGTGCTTAGTCACCAGGGAGTGGAACTGTTTGTGAAGGAATAGGAGGTGTGGCTTTTTGGAGTAGGTGTGTCACTGGGGGAGGACTTTGAGATTTCAAAAGCCCACACCAGGTCCAGTCTCTCTCTCTTTCTCTCTCTCTCTCTCCCCTCTGTCTCTCTGTCACACTTTCTCTCACTCTCACACTTTCTCTCACCCACCCCTCTCTCTTCATAACGATGTAAGGCTCTCAGCTACTGCTCCAGCACTATGCCTGTGTGCATCTGCCCTGATGATCATGTACTAAAACTCTAAAACTGTAAGCAAGCTACCCCCAAATTAAATGTTTTCTTTTAGCCATTCAATGGTGATGCATGCCTTTAATCCCAGCACCTGAGAGGTCAAGGCAAGTGAATTTCCTAGTTTGAGGCCTGCCTGGACTACTTAGTGAGTTCCAGGACAAACAAGGATACAGAGAGAAACCCTGTCTTGAAACAAATGCTTTCTTTTATGAGTTGTCTTGGTCCTAGTGTCTCTTCACAGCAATATAATATTAACCAAAACAAAAACAGTAATAGTAGAGGATATTGTATGCACTTCTTATTTTATTATACATATAGATAACAATTTATAATACTTTCACAAATCAGCAGGCAATAAGGAAAACTTTTGCTCACTTCCTATCAGAAATGTAGATTATATTTATATTGATGGTATGATCACAACAGTCTAAAGTCAAAAAAGTTGGGGTTAACCCATGTAATTATTGCATATGTGTCTTCATTGGGAAATAAATCAATGAGAAGTAACCTTAGGATTCTATTTCATTCTGTGATATATGTTAAGTCCTCCAAAGAGTTGTATTGCTGTATTCAACCAGTATGAATGTGCCATGCCCCTGGCATCTGCTGGTTTCTGTCTCTTCAATTAGCAACATCAGCGTCTCTCAGAATGCTTACATTCTCCCACATGTAAATGCAAACATTCCTGCTTTTTTACAAGAGTAAAAGACTTGAATTCAAGAAAATCACCATGACTTGAGGATATTTTACCTTTGAAAATTCATTTCTTAGGAGTGAGCTAATTTTAGGTTAATAAATTTTTTAATGAAATGTTTATTTATGGATCTCAAAACTCATGAGCATGGACCTTATAAGGATATAACTACTCAGTTTATTTTCTGCACCTTTTTATATGCCCTTTGCTAACTGACCCTTCAATTAGAAATAAATGGTAGAAATTAAAATAGAAATTAGTAGTGGAATTATAGGTTATTATTTTAGACACATAAAGGTTTGTAAACACACTAAAAACCCAGGAACACCTGATTTTATTTTCTAAACATTTAAAGGACAACCATACTAAATACACATGCACATTCTTCTGATAACAGTATGAACAGTAGTCCTAGCATTATGATACAGCAGATAACAATATAAACAACAGACCCGTGGAAGAACTAGTGAATTCAAACACTAAGAAGAGAATCTATGCAAGCAGAGATGTTCATGTCAGAAATATGCCATTGTGTGTGTGTGTGTGTTTGTGTGTGTGTGTGTCTGTCTGTCTGTATGTCTGTCTGTCTGTGTCTTCCTGCCTATGTGTATGCAAGTGCTTGTAGAGGTCAGGGACAACTTCAGATGTTGTCTTTTGGGCACCAACTACCTTATTATTGAGATAGAATCTCTCATTGGCCCAAACCTCAGCAGGTAGGCTATGCTGTCTGGCCAGGGAGCCTGAGAGATCATCTGTCTCTGCCTCCCCAATACTAGAATTACAAGCACTTACCACCATGACAATTTTTTAAAACCATGGGTTATGAGGATCAAACTCATATCCTCATACTTCTAAAGCAAACACTTCATTGACTGAGCTATCTCTCCATCCCCTTTTCCATTATTTGTAATGAAAATTTTTTTATATTTAATTATGTATACTGAGACAAGCTTTCTACAATGATGAAACATCCTTTAAATGTCAATAAACAACTGATAGACTGTACATTATTAAATGCCTGTTCCATACACTGTAAGTGTAGGTACCATATGTACATTATATTCTTTTAAATGGTAGTTACATGTATGTTCTGAAGAGGTAGCTTTCCCATAAAAATGAGATACTCTTAGTAGTGGGAAGGCACTTTGCTTGCATATGCTTTTAAAGTCTTGTTTCATGATTTTTTAAACGTTTGGATAAAATACTGATGCTCAGGCAAATGAGATGGCTCAGTCAGTGCAGTGCCTGCCATGTAAACACACTGACACTTGAGAGATGGCTCATCAGTTCAGAGTACTTGTTCTTACAAAGAACATGTCATTCATTTCATGAAGAAATGAATGACATGAAAACTCAACCACAGTTGGGTTCCCAGAACCTGTATGGCAGCCCACAGCTGTCTGTAAATCCGGTTTCAAAGGATCTGATACCATCCTCTGTCCTCCACAGGTTCCAAATGCATGCACGTGGTACATGTACAAGCAGACAATACACTTATGCACATAAAAATGAAGATAGGTTTTAGAAGAAACTGTCCCTAGAAGCTATATACAAACAAAAAAAGATGAATATTTGTCTCTAACCCCAGTACTAAGGAAAGCAAGAGTGGTGGAAACAAGAGGATTGCTGGGACTTGCTGTCCAGTCAGACTGGACAATCAGTGAGCTCCAGGTTCTATGAAAGACCCTGTCTCAAAATATAAGAGAGTGCTAGAAGAATATATCTGACATCAACCTCTAGCCTATGCATAATGCACGAAAATAATAATGATAATAGTACTGCCAGTAAATGACTGTCTAGAATCCTGGGCATAATGAATGTGGTTTTGTGGGGATTTTTTTTTTTTTTTGGTTTCTTTTTTTTTTGAGCCAAAATTTTATTTATTTGTTTTTTGCATTTGAAGTATTCCTCGATAACATCCTTGGCCTGAGATTCTTTGCCATAGTCCTTAATCACTATGTAACTGCAACCAACCACCTTCTGTGGTTTCCCCTCTTGATTGATTTTAGAAAGGCCTACCCATTCCCCTAGTTTCTTGTTGTCATCAACCTTTATCAGGTTGATTTGGTGCTCAGCACAAAGTACCTCCACCAGCTTGACATACATGGGCTCATCACAGTTGGATGCACTTGTCTAAGGCTTTGGCAGCTTCGCGTAGGCCACGTGCTGGGCTATCATGGATGAGGGCAGTTTTCAGCACCTCTTGTAGAGCAGTTTTGTCATCCATTACAACTCCAGCAGCTATGCCTTCCTCGGCCAAGGCGGTGGATTATGGGTGACGCCAAATCTTGAACGCACCGAAGCTTCTGCCTCCGTGCAAGTTGGTGGCGGCAGGGGAAAAGCAATGGACAGTTTAAGATGTTAATGCTTTGTGTTATAAACTGAGATCATGCGGTACACCTGACACATTTTAGAATAACAACAGTATTATATAAGTTAAAGGTACTTATCTTTATGTAGTTTTTCTAGTTTGGGAATGTAATTAAAACTATAAGACATACTGGGCAGCGTGGTCGGTGGGGCACACCTTTAACCCCAGCACTTGGGAGGCAGAGGCAGGCATATTTCTGAGTTTGTGGCCAGCCTGGTCTACAAAATGGGCTCCAGGACAGCCAGGTCCATTCAGAGAGACACTGTCTTAAAAAATAAAAATAAAAAACTATAAGACACACTACATGACTATTGGAATCAACATGTTTATTGACTAGCAAAGAATGTCAGTTTAAAATGCTTAAGTAAACCGGGCATTGTAGTACACTCCTTTAATCCCAGCACTCAGGAAGCAGAGGCAGGCAGATCTCTGTGAAGTCAGAGCCAGCCTGGTTGGTCTACATAGTGAATTCCAGTACAGTCAGTATTATGTCTCTACCCCCATATGTTTAAATGATTATACAGTAAACTGGGAACCAAGTAAAAATCAACATTAATATCTTTCTTTAATACATATGGTTTTAAGGATTCATGTCTCACCTCTCAAATTCAGATAACTTACCGTTGTTAATCTACTTGGGAAAAAACAATACAGTTGTAATGCGGTGATAAACAACACTATTTGTGAACTGACTTATTTCATGAGAGTTTCATACATGAATATGAGTTTTTAATCAATCTCCGTTCTTCCCCTTCTAATCCCTCTCCTAATCCCCTCACTTTTTCCACATAACGTGATTTAAAAAAAAAAAAAAAAAAAAAAAAAAGGACGGGCAGTGGTAGCACATGTCTTTAATCCCAGCACTTGGGAGGCAGAAGCAGGTGGATTTCTGAGTTTGAGGCCAGCCTGGTCTACAGAGTGAGTTCCAGGACAATCAGGGCTATACCGAAAAACCAAAAACAAACAAACAAACAAACAAACAAACAAAAACTAACTGGACTACAAATGGATACAGAGTATATTGGGGGAATAAGTAGCCTACCCAAGCCCACATCCCTGAAGAAAACCATCTTCTTTCAGTAGCTCTTCAGATAAAAATGCGATTTCTTGAGCTCCTACTCATCCACAACAGTATTTTGTTGGCTTGGTCTTGTGCAAGTCTCGGACATGCCATTTCAGCTGCTGTGCGTTCCTATGTGCAATGGCATTGCCCAGCAAATATGTATTTGTTACAGATGTTTACTCTCTCTGGCTATTACAATCTTTCCCTACCCTTTACTGAGCATTGGAGGAAGGGGATCTAGTGATTTTCCACTTGTAGCTGAACATGCCACTGTCTCTTATTCTCTGCACGTTGACCACTTATGGCTTGCTGTGTTATTCACTGTCCACTACAAAAAGCAGTTTCTCTTATGAAGAATAAGCAATGCAGAGATAGATAGATAGATAGATAGATAGATAGATAGATAGATAGAGATGAGCAGTTAAGGAGCAGTTTATTACTATGTCTCTATCAGTACTATATGCTACTACTATGTTAGCAGAATAATAGTACTAATGCCAATGACTTTAGCCAGCCATGGCGTTCAGGCTCAGTCAATGGTACCAAGAATGAACTATGTTTTGCGAGCAGGCTTTAAATCCAGGCAGGAAGGCTGGTTACTCCTGTAACATTCATGCCTCTGTTGCAGCAGTTATCATATCTTACCGGACTAGTTGCTATTGTAGCTCACAAGGTTCATAGCTGTTGAAGGCTGATAATGATGTTTCTCCCTTGGTAGTGTGCCTAGAACCTTCTGGCACTTCCACCTTACAACTAACTACCCAGTAGGGATGAAACATCCAGGTAGGCACCGGCTTGATTTTGCCATGTCCTGTGGCTCAAGTATGTGGTGTCCTCAGCAGTATGGTCTTTCCTTCAAGTTCTGGTAAATTCATTTTTTAAATCATACTTATAAATACTTGAAAACAGGACAACAGAATCTCTTGCTTCTTACTATACATTTTTATGAAAACTGTCAAGCTTTTCTGGTTACTTATTGGGAGGAAGATGAGATGGAAAAAGATAATATGATGATGGCAAGTTCTAGGCCAACTTGAGCTTATATCAAGTTCTAGTTCCAGGATAGCCTGAACCATATAGTAAGACTCATTCTCTCTCTCTCTCTCTCTCTCTCTCTCTCTCTCTCTCTCTCTTCCTCCATGTATGTGTTTTAAAATGAAACAGAATAAAAAAAACTAAGAACAGTGGGATTTACAACTTTTATAAGTTAAAGGGGAATAAAATTAAATTTTACAGCACCCACCAAACTTGTACTTCAAGAATATTTGTACTACTTCTTCTGCAATCACCAGCAGTTTCGCTCATTTGCATACTTTTCAAATATATTGTTGGTTCCTCAGATCTGCTAAGGTAAACAGGAAGGTATCATTACTACTATTTTATGAACATAGAAGTGGAAACTGTAACTATGCCAATACAATTATGACAGAAAGGTAACCTCTTCTGTGAGAAGTGATGAATTACTTAATTTGGAGGAATATAAAATTCCAATTTGAACAAATGGCAGCCATGCTGCATAGGGAGCATTAAAATATTGACAGTGCAAAGGTTGCTTTCATCATCAATACACAGAAAAATATTATTCTAACTGGATCTTTATTTGGAGCCATTAACGGCACTGCTGCAACTTCTCTGAGTGCGGAGTGCCTCTGTTGGCTAACTATGAGCAAAGTTTTGGCTTATAAAGCTGTAGTGGAATTATCTGAGAACCCTAAATTTGTCTATCAGAGAACCTACCACAAGGACAAAGCAAGTACACCAAACCCACAGAACCTCCCGGTAGAGCACGGGAAACCTGGCCAGGCTACAGCCTATCATATTTCTCCTCTACTGTCTGCTCTCCTCCTGATGTTCTTGGAGATTTGCTAATTTATTCTGGAAGAGCCAGCCATGGGCTCACTTCTGAAGGACCTTACCAAAGAGCTCACATGCAGGGTTTGCTCACTCGTAAACAACAGACTGATACCAAGAAAATACTTTGCCATTGGATTAGTTTGGGTTTTATTCCTGCAAAGACACATCATGACCAAAGCAACTCTTATAAAAGCAAACATTTAATTGGGGATGGCTTACAGGTTCAGAGGTTTGTCATCATGTCAGGAAGCATGGCAGCATGAAGGCAGACATGGTGCTGGAGAAGGAGCTGAGAGTTCTACATCTTGATCCGAAAGCAGCCAGGAGACGACTATCTTCTACAGGCAACCAGAAGACTCTTGACCACATTCGGCAGAGCCTGAGCATAGGAGTCCTCAGAGGATACCTACACAGTGACGCACTTCCTCCAACAAGGCCAAACCTACTCCAATAAGGCCACACCTCCACATAGTGCCACTCCCTATGGTGAAGCATTGAAACACATGAATCTGTGGGGGCCAAACTTATTCAAGCCACCACAGCCGTGAACACAAAGAGAAGGAATTTACCTGTAGGTGACCTTGCGGATCAAGAACAGACTTGTAGTCAGAAGTTGACCTGTATATTGGAATTAAAAATGATTGACAAAAAGCTGTTAAACGTTTATGTACAAGTGGACTGATCAAGAGTATTAACAAACACTCACTAGCATTGTCAGAAATATCACCAAGCTGGAAATCATCAAACTGGACCTAACTTGGCCCACCTTAAACGAATGTAGATGTCAGTCAATTGCAATAACACTGCCTGTCTTAATTACTTTTGACTGCTGTGAAGAGATTCTATGACCAAGGCAACTTACATAAGAATGAGTTTATTTGGGTTAACTGTTTCAGAGGGTGAGTCCATGGCCATAATGGTGGGAAACATAGCAGGAGACAGTCAGGCAGGCATGGTGCAGGTGCAGTAGCTGATAACTTACATACTGAGACAACAGCCACGAGGCAGAGAGAGAGCACCAACTGGGAATGGCCTAGACTTTTGAACCCAGCCCTAGTGATACGCCTCCAAACAAGGCCACACTTCCAGCAAGGCCACACCCCCTGTGATGCCATACCTTCTAATCCTTTCTAAACAGTTCTATCGATGAAGCATTCAAACACGAGCCTATAAGGTTAATTCTCATTCAAACCACCACACACTGCCTCAGCCCACATCACACTTCATTTTCCTCAAAAGGAGAACCCAGATGGCAGATGTTACTAGTATGGGAAGTGCCTCTGGTCAGAGAAAGGCATTCCTACTCTTCACCACCGTGGACAAAGGGCATGCCATCTAGATACTGCACCACCCAGATCATGGAATTATGGCAGATGAAAATGATAACCTTCCCCAAGAGGGACGGCTGATGCCTCATAGGAGATCCTCACTGGCAAGGTTACCTATTTCTTTACCAGTGCTGATAAGGCAGACTACTGCTCAAGTGTGTTCAAGGGGGACACTCACCACTTATGGATAATTGGTCTTTGAAGAAATGGAGAGCTACATAGTTGTGGTGCAAGCGATGGAAGAAGTCACACTGTACATTGCAGAACATAATGGGGAAATTTTGTGCTGAACAAAAGGAAAATTCCACTTACAATATAGGTCAAGATTCAAAACACATATATAAGTAGGGAACAAATGGAGCCTTAGACCAGGAACAGATTCCAGAGTATATTGTCATTATCATAGCAGTGGACAAAGGAAATCTGTCCTATTCTTCAAGCACAAACTTCATTCTGTAAATCTCAGACATCAGTGTCACCACTCAGTTTTCCACCAGGCCTCCTATATGGTTCATATAACTGAAAACAATCCCCTTCTAGACCCCACACAATGCTACTAGGTCCTTCAGAACCTTATTTGGGGCCCATCGGTCATATAGCCTACTCCATCTTGGCCAGTGACCTAGAGTGAAGGTCATTATCCTATATGCCCCAAGTGGAGTTTGTATGACCATAAGAAGCTATACTCTTTCAAGCTGACACTAAAGCCCCACATTCAGGATTCTCCAGCCTCAATGTCAAGATGGGCATGTGCATGCTGGTCAGCCAGATCTGGGACAGCATCCAACATATGCTTCACCCTGTGCCAGGGTACAACAGTAAGCTCTTCTACATAATACTGCCAACCACAGAGAGTCTAGTTATCTAATCATCAAAGTAGTGCTGATAGATGTGGACTCTGAAGACGATGTTTCTTTCTCCTGCCGTATGGGAGTCTACATCCTAGGATTTCTCATAGGAAATGTTGTACTTGGCATAGTTTGAGAAACAAGATGAAGTCCATCACTGCCTCTGACTATAATAAAAATGAAGGTCAGCTACCTCATTCAGTCTCTGCTGCACTGCATGTAATCTTTGCAGATGACTTGCAAGAGGGTCTTCTGAACCTTAGTCATTACCTGATCCTCTTTTGACCCCCAGACAAGCTCCAGATTTACCTGGTGGTAGTCTTGAACTTGATCTTTGTGCTCTTTCTCCTTACCATGGTTGTGGCTGTTGCCCTATATCTGTCACACTTCTATAGGCGCATCATTGGAGTCTATTTTGCATTTGATCTCTGCTCCAAGGCTCCATAGGAAGTTTTTCTTTTCCCCAACTATGGCAAGGGAATTCTGCCATATTCTTCCAGTGGCTTGGATGCCTAACATTCTCCAGGTACTGAGTTTACTTTTCTCATTACAAAGCCCAAATATGCTCTACTACAAGATAAAGACAACCCAAACATGACCTTGATTCAACAAACTTGCAAAAGGTTCCTTTAAAAAAAATCGTGTAATTAGTAGAGAACTCATTAACTTAGAGTTGAAACACTGCAGATTGAGTACTACATGATTCTGTTTTATTAATTTTTTCTTGGCATGGAGCATGCCCTTTGTAAGTAAATTTGTGTTGCAATTCCTGTTCTATAGAAAGTCTCCTAATGGTCTCAATTTTTTGTCAATTCTAAAGCAATACAACTGAAAACGTTTCAGTGAAGTAATATGCCACACTATTATTTTTATATATTATCTACTTCCTTTATAGTGCTTAGGTTTTTGACACCTAAACAAGCATTCTAACACTGGGCTATAGTCCTGTCTTGGTCATTGTTCTATTGCTAGAAAAAGATTATATCATGACTATATCAACTCTTATGAAGAAAAGCATTTAATTGGGGCTTGCTTACAATTTTAGAGGTTTAGTCTGTCGTCATCATGGCAGGAAGCATGGCAGCATGCAGTCAGACATGATACTAAAGTTATAGCTGAGAAGTCTACCTCTGGATCCACAGACAGCAAGAAGAGACTGGCTTGGGCTGGTTTTGAAACTCCAAAGCCCATCCCTAGTGGCATACTTCCTCCAACAACACAACACCTACTGCAACAATGCCACACCTCTTAATCCTTCCAAATAGTGCTACTCCCTAAGAAATCAAATGTATGAACCTATAGTGGATAATTCTTATTCAAACTGCCACAATTCCTAACCATGGACATTATTTCCTGAATTAACACAACTCTATAAAATTAGGTGATCCACCTACCTTGAGTGCAATCACAAATATCCTGTGCACAACACAATAAATAAATGTATTAAAATGTCTTATGCAGCATGGAAGACAAGTGCAATAATACATCCTGTTTTGCAACCCAGAATGCATTGTTTAATATGAATTTTGATACATACAAAAAGGAATATGGCACACAAAATAACTCAGAAGGATGATTGGAAGAGGGCATGGAGGTTGAGGCTGGTCTGGAGCATAAGGTCTGAGTGAAAAATACCTGTGGATAGATGTTTGTTTCAATGTAGCACTGGCATATTCTACATACAGAATAATATTTTGTGAGTGATAGGAATGGGAATTTGTTCATAAGAGATGTGCAGTGTCAGCACATGAGAGGCGGATCTGCCTTAAAATGGTTCCTAAGGAGAAGTCAGAAATCCTCTGGTGGAGAATGTTTTAGTGAGGGTGATTATGTGTCTTTAATTCAAGGAAAGAGAAAAGAATCATGGGCTGATATCACAACTGGATTAATCATCTTTCTTTGAGAAAGGGCTATTTTCAGAAATCTTAAATTTGGGTTAGCTTGATGGACAGTGAAGGAATTGCACGTAGAATACCTTAAATAAAAATATATGAACTTTACAATTTAAAAAGTTGTATGCACCCTATACATTTTCACTTCCTTTAACAATTTTTAAACAGCATACCCAAATGTAGCCGACATTAGAACCATTCTTTAAGTGTTCATAGGAACCGATAATGGCATGTAATAATGGCATCTCCTCTGCTTGCTCACACTGGAGGTGATTCGTTGAGAACGTGTTTGTATCAGTGACATTACTGAAAATGGGCAAATGCAGGTGAGGATTCAAGAGTTCCAGAAAAATGTGATACCATTCCTGTTCTGCAGGATTCCAAGAGATATTTCCTCAAAATGATCGATAAGTTTTCAGAGAACACTTAATACCGTTTGAAATCGAGCATATTATTATTGTTTCAGTTACTCTCTGAGAGAAATATAAATGTCATAACTGCACATTTAACAGAAAAAAAAAAATCCTCTACCAGTTTCACAAAACCAGTGCAGTATGAAATTTAGACTCTGAGTGTCGCTGTTTCCTAACCCGAGCAAGAGAATCAGTGGGAGCAAGGTTGTGTCCTTATAAGATACCAAACCTATGCAAAAAATTCTAACCTGAAATGGTTCTCAACTGGCCTCTGTGCGTTTAAGGACCTTGGCCTCTAATTCTGTGGATTACCAACTGGGCTAGGGCTGTTCTTCCTACCAGCAATCGCTGGGAAGTCTTTAACAAGCCAGTCATGGCGGCTCTGCAGAGGCGCCCGCCCTGCTGCGAGTTGCTCCTGCTTTTCAATCTCCTATGGTGGTTGTGGGGCTCCGAAGCGGGGCAGCTCCGCTACTCTATTCCCGAGGAAGTGGAAAAAGGCTCCTTCGTGGGCGGCATCGCCAAAGACCTGGGGCTGCAGCCCCGCGAGCTGGCGGAGCGCGGGGTCCGCATCATCTCCAGAGGTAGGTCGCAGCTTTTTTCCCTAAACCCGCGAAGCGGCAGCTTGGTCACCGCAGGCAGGATAGACCGGGAGGAGCTGTGCGCCCAAAGCGCGCTCTGTCTTGTGAGCTTTAACATCCTTGTAGAAGATAAACTAAATCTTTATCCCGTGGAAGTAGAAATAGTGGACATTAATGACAATGCACCCAGATTCTTAAAGGAAGAAATGGAATTGAAGATTCTTGAAAGTGCAGCTCCATCCTCTCATTTTCTACTAATGGGTGTCTATGACGCCGATGTGGGAGTGAACTCCATTCAAGGCTTCAAGCTCAGCGGTAGTAGTCACTTCTCAGTGCATGTGCAAAGCCAAGACCATGGGCCCAAATATCCGGAGCTGGTGTTGGAGCATAGCCTGGACAGGGAAGAGGAAGCAGTTCACCATTTGGTCCTTGTTGCCATGGATGGCGGTGACCCTGTCCGAACAGGCATGGCACGAATTCTCATAACTGTCGCAGATGTGAACGACAATGCTCCAGTATTTACTCAGCCTATCTATCGTGTGAGTGTCCCTGAAAACCTGCCAGTGGGTACACGAGTGTTAACAGTTAATGCCACTGACCAGGACGAAGGCGTCCATGCAGAAATAACATACTCCTTTGTGAAGATCACAGAAGAAATCTCTCGAATTTTCTGCTTGGATCCTTCAACTGGGGAAGTTTCCACGTCTGAAACTCTAGACTATGAGGATTCAAGATTTTATGAGCTGGATGTTGAAGCCCGAGATCAGTCAGATCTTCAAGACCGAGCAAAAGTCTTAATAACCATCTTGGACGTGAACGACAACGCACCGGAAGTAGTTGTTACATCCGGTAGCAGAGCAATTGCTGAAAACGCACCTCCGGGGACCGTAATTGCTCTTTTTCAAGTCTATGATAAAGACTCTGAACAGAATGGCCTGGTAAGATGCTCCATCTCAGAAAGTCTCCCATTTAAATTGGAAGAATCATTAGACAATTATTTTCGGTTAGTGACAAATATGGAACTGGATCGGGAACAGGTATCTTCATATAACATCACTGTAACAGCCACGGACAAAGGAACACCACCTCTGTCTACAAAAAGGTTTATCTCCTTAGATGTGGCAGACATTAATGACAACCCGCCAGTTTTCTCCCGTTCGTCCTACTCTGTCTATGTCCCTGAGAATAACCCTAAGGGCGTCTCCATCTTCTCTTTGAATGCAGTGGACCCCGACAGTGAAGAGAACGCAGAAATCATCTACTCTCTGGCCAAAGAAACCCTTCAGGGCACACCTCTATCCTCCTTCCTCTCCATCAACTCCATCACTGGTGTCCTATATGCACTGTGTTCCTTTGACTATGAGCAGGTTAGAGAACTGAATGTACTAGTGACAGCCAGTGACAGAGGGAAACCCTCACTTAGCAGCAATGTGTCACTTAACGTGTTTGTGCTAGACCAGAATGACAATGTACCTGAGATCCTGTACCCTGTCCTCCCCACTGATGGTTCTACTGGTGTGGAGCTGGCCCCCCGCTCTGCAGAGCCTGGATATCTAGTGACCAAAGTGGTGGCAGTGGACAAAGACTCAGGTCAGAATGCTTGGCTATCTTACCGCCTGATGAAGGCGAGCGAGCCAGGGCTCTTCTCAGTGGGACTACACACAGGTGAGGTACGCACAGCAAGGGTCCTGCTGGACAGAGACGCACTCAAGCAGAGCTTGGTGGTGACTGTGCAGGATCATGGCCAGCCGCCTCTCTCAGCTACTGTTACACTTACTGTGGCTGTAGCCAGCAGCATTCCCGACATTCTGGCTGACTTGGGCAGCCTTGACCTTCCACACAAGACTGATGATTCAAGCCTTACAATCTACCTTGTGGTGGCAGTGGCCACTGTTTCGTGCATCTTCTTTGCTTTTGTTACGGGGCTGCTGGTGCTCAGGCTGTGGCACTGGCGTAAGTCAAGATTGCTGAAGGCCACAAGGAAAGATGT
The DNA here is from genome assembly GCA_019843815.1 of Montemys delectorum. Classification (NCBI taxonomy): domain Eukaryota; kingdom Metazoa; phylum Chordata; class Mammalia; order Rodentia; family Muridae; genus Montemys; species Montemys delectorum. Next base: position 5,674 of record JADRCD010225328.1, on the reverse strand, counting down.
GTCAAATATGTCTACTTCACACTTCATGGGTATTGATGGGGTGCAGGCTTTTCTACAGACCTACTCCCATGAGGTCTCCCTCACAGCAGACTCAAGGAAGAGCCATCTGATCTTTCCACAGCCCAATTATGCCCACACACTCATCAGTCAGGAGGGCTGTGAGAAAAATGAGCCTTTATTGATACAGGAAGACTCAACTTTTTGCAAAGAGGAAGACTCTCTTGATCAGGTAAGGTTATTGCTCTTACTTAAAACAAAAACAGGACATTGTAATGTTCTCTTTAATCGGCAATGAAGTACTTTCTCTTTTGCAATGAATCAAATCTGTCATTGTTTGCATATAAAATGTCACCCAGAGATCCAAGGCTTGGAATCCAATAAAAGTAATCAGAGGCTGGGCAGTTGGGGGTAGGTGATCAGAGCAGAGCTTTTGGAAAGGTATTATAATGTAAGGATTCTGGTCTTGTCAATGGATTGATTCATTGATGGGTTCATAATTGGATAGACTATTGGGAAGTGATGAAAGTGGGTACCAATAGAAAAGAAAGTTGACTGCTTGAAGACACAGCCTTGAAGGGGATATATTATCCTCGGACTTGAGCTTTATTGCTGCCACGTGGTGACAGCCTTGTTCTACCACAGGTTTCTACTATGATGTGCAACTTCATTGCAACCTACCAGCACCAGAGCCAGGGTACCACAAACAGAACCTCTAAACCCGTGAATCAGAACAAACCTTTCTCCTTTTCAAGTTGATTTGTCTAAGACGTTTTTGTCATGCCAATGAAAACTCAATTAAACCCATATAATTCTGAAGTTTTCCCTTTTTTATCAGCAGATCCCTAGGTCTCTTTTCTTGGTTTTCACAGGAAAATATCTTATTTCATGCTGTAGATTTGTTTAGCCACTTTTTTTCTGTACCTTTGATTTTGTACATCTCATTTCCAAGGGATTTCTCCTATTCTAGGACAGTTAGGCAATTTCTATTCTAAGCTGGAAAAAATCGGATTTAAAGTCTATGCACAATTTTACTATGCACAATTAAGATTTTAATTTTCCATTTTTTCTTAGTATTACATAATAATTGCAGGTGTCTTCCAAAATGGTGAAAATTCACATGAGAGTGACTCTCTCTCTCTCTCTCTCTCTCTCTCTCTCTCTCTCTCTCTCTCTCTCCCCCGCCCCTCTGGACAGGGTCTCTCATATCCCAAGCTGCCCTCGTTTAGCCGACCTTGAATTTCTGATCCTCCCGCCACTGCCTCAAGGGTGTGCACTACCATACCTGGTTTATGCAGTGCTGAGACTCAAACCTAGGACTTTGTGCATGTTGGGCAGGAACTCTATCAACTATTCTTCCAGTTCTTAGTGAAAGTTATATACACATTTTCTCTATTTCTGCATCTTGATTTTTTTCTTCTCATATTTGCCTTTTTCCTGTCCTCTTGGTGAGAGTTGACTTTCTTTTCCAAAATCCTTTTGTGACCTTTGTCTAATTTTGGCTTGGTGATAAACCTCTTGCTGGAGTAAGTGTCCAATGGATCATTGTGCCATTATCTTTTCCCTGCTGTACATGTTCAGGATAAATGACATTTAAAGCTGGGTTGCTTCACCGATCGGCCATCCTTTATAGTGTCATCCTTTCACAAGGACACAAATTCAGTTTTACACATTTGTCTCGGTTCTTTGAAAAGAGGAAAATATGTAACCTTCCAAATGTTCAAAGGTGTCCTTTATTGATTCTTCCTTCGGTCAGAGGTCACAAATGGACTGAACTTCTTTCCAACGATAGCAGTGAAACAGCTCTTTTAACTTCTTATGGATTTAATTTTTAAAAATCACTGATGCTCATGGAAGGGGACTGCCTAAATTTTTATTTAAAATCTTTACTTGGAAAAAAGCTGGATAATATGCTTAGAACCAATTGTTATTCATTTGAGCCAGTGAAAATTTCTATGGTCTTCCAATTGATTTGGAAACCTTGCCTTATCTATCTATCTCACACAATTCTAGGAAGATGAAATAAAACAACAACCTGGTGAAATCTTTTTCAACAGTGAAGTAATGTAGTGAAATGGTTTGATAGCCTCGCCATTATTATAATTGTTGTATTGTTTAATGGATTACAATGGCATATGTGCACTAGGTACTTGATAACATTTAATGATGAAAATGAGTTTTAATATAAAATCACTTACAGGAAACAGCTCTAAAAATACAGAATGACTGGTGAATAGGAGGATAAGGGCTTAACAGGGTTCAAGTGAAAATTTACATAATTTAGCATTTAAAGAAAACAAGTTTCTGTCATATAGGAACTCAATATTTAATACATAGGAACTCTATGTGTTAAGCATTTGAAGGAAATGAGGATTATCATTTCAAAGAATTGGTTCTTCATGATCGAAGATACAAATAATGTTACAGATTACCAAGCAGAAAATGGTGAAATCTTTGTCAAAGGAAAAACAAGAAAGGGACTCCTAATGACATGGGAGAGTCTATAATTTGCTCTCCTCAAAAGTAAGCTGATGGTGACTAGGTAGGTGTAGTGTGCACATCTTTTTTTTTTTCTATTTATTCTCTGTGAGTTTCACATCATGCACCCTAGTCCAGCTCATCTCCCTGGGTCCCCATATCCACCCTTTGCCCTTGCAAACTATCTCCCCCCCAAAAAAAACAAGCAAACAAAAGCATAGAAAACATCTCATCATGGAATCTGATCATATCATATGCCACAGTGGGTCCCACAGTATATCCCTCTCTCCACATGTCTTCACTTGCAAATGTTCATTGTAATGAGTCACACGTCTGGTTTGAGATCTTCTGTGACATCATGGATATTGAATCCTCACTAGGACCTCCTCCCTGATACCCTGTTGTTGCACTGTGCCGTGGAGATCCTGCAGCTTTGGCTCAGTGGGACCAACCCTTTTGCATGTCCCAACTGTTCACAGGTGATATATATTTTTGGCCAGCTCAAAGCCCTGGATCTAGGCCTGGATGTAGCTGAGCTAGTCAGCACTCTGGCTCTCCCTTATCTTAATTGCAGAACCCAGAAGACTGAAGCAAGAGAATCATAAGTCTGAAGCCAGCCTGTGCTACATAGTGAGAAGCACATCAAAGGGAGGAGTAGAGTTGATAGTCAAGGAATTAATAAAGTCACAAAGATTCAGTAATTAGCTGAGTTGTGGAACAATTGAATTTTTCCCAATTCCGAATTAGAAGATAATAATCTGACAATAGAATGGACTGACTATTTACACACTGAATTTGATGTGCTCATATAATAAAAACCTAATTTAGAATACATGTTGGAAATGTATGAGTCTCTCCTTTGTAACCTGATGTTGACAGATAAATTAAGAGGCTAAAAATCCAGCCAAGTATAGTACTTGCCAAGTGTGCGCAAAGCCCTGAGTCCGTCTTCAGCACTACAAAAACAATAATAATGAGCTCGCCTGGTATAGCTGAAGCCCTTGGTTCAGACACCAGCACAGCAAAGGAAGGAAGGAGGGAAGGGGGGGAGGGAGGGAAGGAAAGAGGAAAGGAAGGAAGGAAAGAAGGAAGGAAGGAAAGGGGGAAGGAAGAGAGGGAAGGAAAGAGGGAGAGGAGGAAAAGAAAGAGAAAAGAAAATGGACAAGAAAATAAGGGAAAGAGAAAAGAAACAAAACTATTAAATTATTTGTTTAGAGAAGATCTTGTGTAGCACAGTGTAGTCTAGAACTCCCTGTGTGGCCCAGGCTGGACTTAAATTTGTGATCCTCCTGCCTCTGCCTCCCAAATACTAGAATACCATCATGCCTAACTAGTTTATGCTTTTAAATAATAAGATAGGAATAATACATGTTTTCCCAAGCCAAAGCTGTGCCGTTCATACTCCTATAGTCATTAGGGAAGCGTTTATTTCCAACCCTAAGTTTTCAAATGTGATTTGTTTGAACATATCGATATGATTCTTTGGTTTTATTTTAATGTTAATTTTAAACACCCTATATCCTATTTATTGGTCATGTGAAGTAAATGGCCTCCTATGCAAATATGATTATTTGTTTTATAAGCTCTGAGAAAATATGCTATTTTCACGTGTCATCAATTTTGAGTGATTTTAAACTACATCTTGAATATATATCAGCATTGAGTTCTGTGGGTATATGCCTACATTTAGTCTTTCACATGAGTTCCCTGAGACCATGTCATTTGAACATATAAAACAGTTACTATAGAAAATCTATAGAACTTATCAATTATTAAACATACGAAAATGAGCTCAAGGAAACTTTTTGATCAACTTACCATACAAATAACTAATACCAAGCTAAGCTGTCAGCGAGTTTGGCCACGTACTGGATTTTGAATTTTCATGGAAACAAATCTGCAAGATCACCTGATTGCTTTATCATCTGCTGATCAAATGCTATCACGGTGACAGTTGTCAAAGGGAAGAATGAGCCAGCAGGGATAGTCAGTGTAAATACTTACATTCTTTATAAGAAATAAATGAAACAGAACTCCAAATAAATGATTCGTCAACAGAAAATGCTACAGAAAATGCAAAATATTGCATGGGGATATATTTGCAGTATAGTTTTACAAAAGAGATTTAAATAACGTTTACATGTTTACCTGCCAAGGATTAATTTTCTCTAATTAAAATGTGAATTTGTGCTCAAGAACGTAACCTCAACGTTGCTTCGTGAAAGATATTTTTAAAATATATTTGGATTTATCAGCTAGTCAATACCTTAAAATGTATCTTTAAACTATATCCGTGGTGTCTGGAATGAAGAAATTTAAACAAACAGAAATTTTGAAGAATTAAACAACTTTCTGTAAAAATCAGCTTATTTTACTTCAAGATGGTGCAGTAACTTAGTAAGGACTCTGTGCGCCGCTGTTCACCAACCATGAGATGGTGGCGACGGAGCTCAGACAGAATCACCGAGTTTACAGCACAAAGAAAGGACAGAGTGAGACAAGCAAGCCCTCCTCCAAGCAGCATCAAACTCAAGCCGAATGGCTGGATTCCCGGCTTCCCTTCAGCACACTGGGATCCTGGGGGACACAACTGGGTTCTGAAGCACCTTCTGAGACCTCGCAGGGTGTGAGCAAGATCGCAGGACAGCAATGGCGCCTGGGCAGAGCGGCTGGGGCTACAAAGGATTTGTGCTGCTCTCCATTCTCCTGGGGACCCAGTGGGAAACCTGGGCAGGACAGATTCTCTACTCGGTGTCTGAAGAGACAGACAAGGGATCTTTTGTGGGAAATATCACCAAGGATCTGGGACTGCAGCCTCGGGAGCTGGCGGAGCGCAGAGTCCGCATCATCACCAAAGGTAAGACCCAGCTTTTCTCTCTGAACCCGCGGAGCGGCAGCTTGGTCACTGCGGGCAGGATAGACCGAGAGGAGCTGTGCGCTCAGAGCCCGCGATGTCTCGTGAGCTTTAACATCTTGATAGAAGACAAAATGAATCTTTACCCTATAGAAGTGGAAATAATGGATGTTAATGACAACGCTCCCAAATTCCTAACGGAAGAAATAAATGTAAAGATAATGGAGAATGCAGCTCCTGGGATGCGGTTTCCACTTAGTGAGGCTACAGATTCAGACGTGGGCACGAACTCTCTCCAGAGATACCAGCTCAGCCCCAATCACCACTTCTCCCTGGTTGTGCAAA
>JADRCD010225326.1:1441-22246 GCA_019843815.1 Montemys delectorum | reverse complement strand
TATCTATCTATCTATCTATCTATCTATCTATCTATCTATCTATCTATTTATCTCTCTCTCTATCTACCCATCCATGTATCTATCAATCATCTATTGATCCTATCTATCTATCTATCTATCTATCTATCTATCTATCTATCTATCTATCTACCACCTCTATCTATCTATCTATCTATCTATCTATCTATCTATCTATCTATAATCTATCTATCCATGTATCTATCAATCATCTATTTATCCTATCTATCTATCTATCTATCTATCTATCTATCTATCTATCTTCTACTAATGTCTTGGGTATTTTTGTTTGTTGTTTGTTTGTTTTGACAGTATCTCACAGTGAAGCCCATGTTTGTCCTCAAAGTATTCATACTTCTACCTTGCACTTCCAAGACCTATGGTTATAAGTGTGCTTCACTATGCTCTGTACCAAAATGTGTGTGTACACATGCACACATGAATATTTAACAGCGTTAATATTCATAAATCCAATCAAATTGTATTGCTGGTTCATATATACTACTTTCATCAATATCATAATAAAATAAACACTTAAGTAATTGACTTAATGCATTTATGTGGAAAATGATTTAGAAGGAAATTCAATAGAAATATATAGCAACCACCCACCAGGCATTCTAATCACTGAACGGCATGTCTGAAACAATCAATCAAAATAGAATTTCTGTTTTACAATATTTAAAGGTAGGGCTGGAGAAGAGATGACTCAGTGCTTAAGAACACAGGCTGATCTTCCAGAGGACCCAAGTTTGACTCCCAGCACCCACACAGCTGTTCACAAAAGTCTATAACTCCAGTTCCAGGAGATCAGATTCCCTATTTTAGCACCTGCAGGTTCCAAGTGTGCATGTGGTGCACAAACATACATGCAGGCATAACATCCATAAATGTAAAATAAATTAAATTTTTTTCAATATTGAAAGATATATATATATATATATATATACTCAATGCAGATGTTATTAAAATAAGAACAGTGGATTCCAGAAACAATATCTAATTGTTGTCATTAAATTAGCAAATCAAGGTTTGACTTTGTTAGCCAACACCAGGCTACAGGACACCTTCTTTTTATCTCTTCTTTCCTTTCATGTTGTTGGCTTAACAGATAACTCAGAGGTAAAAGTTTAGATTCAAAAGTGAAAAATTCCAGTGCTTTGCATCTAGCATTCGTGCCTGTAAAACTGGGTTCCAGCACCTCTGACCGTACAAGCTAGTACTGTCTAGGAAGAGTGCAGAGCTCTGGAGAACAGCCTTCTATTTTCCTAGATGAGGAAGCAAAGACTCAGAATAAAAACCCCAACAAAACAAACAACTACAACAAGTAAAAACAGGGCCAGACTTCTTTTCCATAGTGCTTCCTCATTTCTGTTATTTGTATTGATATGAAAAGTCTGTGATTTATATTAATTATGAAAATTCTGTGATTTATATTAATTATGAAATTCTGTTATTTATATAAAATTTGAAAATTCTGTTATTTATATTGATTATGAAAATTCTGTGATTTATACTGATTATGAAATTCTGTGATTTATATTGATTATGAGAAGTACCAGAGAAAAGGGATGATAAGGAAAAAAATATGGAAACAGTAGATTTGGGGACAACTGTTAATATATGGACCATCGCTCCTTGACTGATTTAATTATTTCTATTAATTTTTTTGTATGATACTGGGATTGAACCCAGGACCTCACACATGCTCAGCAAGCATTACCACCAAGCTACAAGCCAAGTCCTTCTTATTTTGATTTCAAGTCTTTCATTTTGATTTGAGACAGGTTCTCACTTAGTTCCACAACCTGGCCTTGTGATCTTCCTGCTTCAGCCACCTAAATAGCTGGGATTTCAGGCCTTTACAACTAGGCTAGATGTGGCCTGGACTGATTTAATTTTAAGGAGATAGGAAAATACTTTCTATAGATTCAGGAAATGTCAGATCTTGACAATCCCATGAAATTAAGAATACCTTTTGTCTTAGTCACCATTGTATTGCTGTGAGGAGATACTATGTTCAAGGCAACTCTTATAAAAGAAAGCATTTAGTTGGGGGATTGTATACAGTTTCAGAGGCTTAGTCCATTATCATAATTGTGCTGGAGAAGTAGTTGAGAGCTACACTTTGATCTTGGGGGGCTGTGCGGAGAGAGACTATACCTGATATACTTCCTCCACCAAGGCCACACCTACTCCACCAAGGCCACACCCACTCCAAAGCCACACCTCCTAATCCTTCTAATCCTTCCAAAGAGTTCTGCTCCCCGATGATTGATGATCAAGCATCCAAATACATGAGCTTATGGAGTCCATTCTCGTTCAAGCCACCAGACCCTTCTCACATTCTAGACAAGGAAGCGGCTTTGGAAAGGTACAGACACACATGAACCAGTTGGTACCCAGGTCACACCATAGGGTGGGTTCCTCAACTCTGGTCCTGTGTTCTTCTGTCCTCTGTCGTACTCTCTGAATGCGTGTAGGACCTTCTGTCTTGCATAGAAGTGAACTAACAATGTCAGCCATTTAGCAATTCCTTCAAAACCATGAGGGAGTTGTTTGTGTATAGAGGACTCTAGTTCTCTCTCTTCTTTCCCCTTCTTTAGACGATGTGCCAAGAGGTCACAGTATTGTGATCTGGCTTGATAAGGACAAATAAGTAGTTGTGGAATTTTAGGATAATAAGGGATTAGGCCACAACACTAACAGACTTCATTTCCACCCTAGGTCAACCACTTTGTGGTTGTCTGGATTGGGCTGAATTGCATAACCTCTTTTTGCTTTATTCATTCGTTTGTGAAAATGCTGACAGACGGAAGGTAGTATGGAGGAGAAGTGGAAGGTAGTATAGAGGAGAAGTGGAAGGTAGTATAGAGGAGAAGTGGAAGGTAGTATAGAGGAGAAGTGGGAGGTAGTATAGAGGAGAAGTGGGAGGTAGTATAGAGGAGAAGTGGAAGATAGTATAGAGGAGAAGTGGGAGGTAGTATAGAGGAGAAGTGGGCCCATGCTCAGTCTGTGCTAATTGTTGGCTTTCTTTTACTTCCACACTTTTGACTTCTGCTCTTCCTGAGTTGGTTTAAGTGGATAGTGTTTGTTCATGCATGAATATGCGTCCATGTTTCTTTGTCTCTCTCTGCCCTCAATCTTCCTCTCTCTCTCTCTCTCTCTCTCTCTCTCTCTCTCTCTCTCTCTCTCTGTTCTTCTTTCCCCATTCCATGATTCTAGGGCTTTAGACCAAGACTGTGTACCTTCTAGGCAAAGCGCTCCACCACTGAGTTGCACCTCAGTTTTCCATTCCTTTTCTCTTGTATCATTGTTTTGTAATGTCGGCATGTATGGATATACCCACTCCCAGGGTACATAACATGTATGCTGCTATCTGTGGATGCTAACATCTTCGGATTCTCATCCCCTTTTATATTGATGCATTATTTGCACATATTCCACACACATCCTTCCACATACCTTAATTATTTCTAGTTACTTACAATACCTAATGTAATCATTTTATAAACAGTCTATGCTACTATGGACTTATATTGTACTCCATTCTTTAAACATTTTTGGTCAGTCTATCATTAGTTTAGTTCACAGAAGTGGAGGGAAAGCCTCCTGTTCTCCGTCTATCACCTGTGTGCACACATTCCCTTAGCAAGCACGCTGTGTGGGAGCTTGAGTGTCATCACTTGAGATCCAGTCTGCACCAGTGAGGTTTGCTTAAAATACTCTCATAGCTGGACAGTAAAGGCATAGCCAGATAGTGGTGGAACACAGCTTTAATCCTGGCATTTGGGAGGCAGAAGCAGGAAAATCTTTGTGGTCAAGGCCAGCCTGGTCTACAGAGTGAGCTCCAGGATGGCCAGAGAAACTCTGTCTCAAGATAAGAAAAGGAAAGGAAAGAAAGGAAAAGCAAAGAAGGGAAAAGGAGAGAAAAGAAAATAAAAGAAAGCCACCACCATCACCACTAACATCAAAACTCTAACGCCTTGGTTGTTTGTTCTAAATTATATGATAGATGTGGGAAGTATATGTTACCCTATCTATCTACGTCTGTAAATACAGTGAAGACTGGACTTGAAGGTCACTAGATCTTTTTTAAAGGCTGATTTTGACCCTCATAAATGTTCCACACTCTCTCTGTGCTGGTTAGTTTGTTTGTCAACTTGACACAAGATAGAGTCATGTGGGAAGAGAGAGCCTTAACTGAGAAAATGCCTCCGTCAGATTGTCAAGTCTATGGAGCCTGAAGAGGGAGTGTCCAGTCCACTGTGGGTAGTGTGCCAGGCCCAGGCAGGTGATTCTTGGTTGTGTAAGAAAGTAAACGAAGCATGCTACAGGAACCAATCCAGTAAGCAGAGCTCCTCCGTGATTCTACCCTGATTGAGTTCCTGCCTTGGTTTCCCTCAACGGTGGGCTACGGTTTAGCGATGTAAGCCAAATAAACCCTTTCCTCCCCTTGTTGCTTATGGTCATGGTGTTTATCATAGCAATGGGAGGCACACTGAGGAAGCTCTGCAGGGCAATGCTCTGTACAGTCAGATAGTCAGATAGGATTGCTTGATGGTGATGGGCATACATTCTGAGTGAAATGTTCCGAGGTTTAAAATCCTGGCTCTGTTTGCCCTGTTGAAGTGCCGTAGATGCAAATGGAAGATAACTATTGTGCCACGATAGCTGGGAAGCTGGTAATTATGCAGACTGTAACTATTCTTGGCTGTGGACATCTCTCAAAAAGGTACCCTGACGTGATTTCCTAATGGTAGTGGTTTGCTATGTTGCAGGGGAGTTGGAAAAGTGGGGAGTGTGTTTATAAAGCTATTGTTGAAATCAGCCACCAAATGGACACTTTTTACAGCTTCTCAGCAGCCAATTATCCTCTTCTCCTCTACCTCTTCTCCATTTCCTGTGTTCCCAACCTCAGGCTCAAAGATGACTCAACATCCAAGCTGGGGCTTCTGTGAGTTCAAGCTTCCTATTTCTGTTGGTTTGAGTTTTATTTCAGATGCAAGGGCATGCTTTGCCTTGGCCTTAGGAAAACAGCCAGAGCGCAGAAGCAGTCCCTCCACTTCCCAAGGCCAGCAAGAGAGAGCTACCGCATTAGACTTTAAAAAGCCCTTAACTTGTATCCCGAAGGCATCCAAGGCCACCAACCCTAGTAATCGCAGTGGACATTCTCCTGTCATGAGAGTCCAAAATAGGGTCCAGAGAGATGGCTCAGCAGTCAAGAGCATGTACTGTTGTTTCGATATTAGTTAGCACCCCTACTGAACAGCTTGTAACTACCTGTAACTCCAGCTCCAGGGAAACACACACACGGCCACATGTAAGCATGCATGCCTCCATGTTCTCCTCTACACACACACCATTAAACATAAACAATAAATCTTTTCAGAAGGAAGTATAAAATGTTACTAGCATAAAATACAATTTTCAAGCTGTGCAGGCCACACTTGAGCAGGATCAGGCATCTTCTAAAGGAAGCCTGAAACAAAGAGATGGGCCCTCTACCTCGGCTTTCTGATTTAGCACACTCGGCGCGGGAGCAAACTACTTTGTATTTCTGTTTCCCAGGTGATGCGTGGCTTCTAGTTTCAGAGACCATACTTTGAGAGCTGGTGCCTTAAATACTTGCCTAATATAAACCAGTTATGCGTTTTCTTTCCTGTGCTTTAAGTGGGTAAAACATTAGCGGTAAACAAAACAAAAAACAAACAAAGGACCTAGCATTTGCTGAGCACCTATGGCATTTACAGTGTGCCAGGTACCTTCCAGGGCACTGTGCCATGCTGCCTGGTGGTCCAGGATTATTTATCGAGTATCATGTAGTGTGTTGAGCAAGGCTCTAGGGGACATGACGAGAGGACATAGCTCTGTCCTCACGGCTACTCTCCGTCATCAGGGAAGACAGGAAGAGACAAATCATCATGGGGCAACTGGACTTATCCATACAAAAGGGAAGCTCTGGGATGCCACATAATTTGGCTGTAATTACCCAGAACCCTGGCTACACAGACAAAGGCAAACATCGTTTTACCCCAAAATGTACAACCCTCCTCTTTTTTTTTTTTTTAATTAGGTATTTTCTTGGCTGCTCAAACATTTGAGTTTCAGGGCCCCTTTCCATGCTTGAAGTTAGCGAAGACCTCAGGGAAGTTTTGTTCGTGTGTGTTGCTATGTTAATATCTGCTGTATTATAATTAAAGACACCCGCCCTTTGAGGACTGCTGTATTAAACCCTGCTTGAAATCATAACACCTTTCCTAGACTCTGAGTCCTATTTTTAGTGACCTTTGGAACCATTAAAAACGAGAACTGTCTCCTTTCCCCCCCTTTGTTTTTAAGCACAAGGCTCGGTCTTAAATCTTCACTTACCTGCATTCTCTACTGATTATGATGTTTTCAGCAGAAGGCTGACCTGCTTTGGAACTGTGCTTTGGATTTTTTGGAGTATTTGTTTGTATAAAGGGAAGTCAAGAGTTTAAGTGTCAATCACAAGTTGAGATATGACTTTGTTATCCATTGAAGGAATTCAGTCCTAGCTGAGGGCGCTGAGACAAGTAACAACCCATACAAGTTTGTGAACCATGCTGCCTTCATGTCCCCCAGGGTACATGCTGTTGCAAGGGAAGCCCAGGATAGCTATCTGAGGGATCATTCCTGCTGCTTCAGTACATTGAGAGAAATAGATGAATGGCCAGCCTTGTGAAAACAGGAGGTTTTTCTGCATTGCTGCTGACTTGTTCGTGTTTAATCGTGGGTTAATGCCTGAAATGCCACATCTCCCCATCGTTTTAATTCCTTATCTGATGGCAGTGAGGGATTCTAGTAGATATTTTCCTTTGACGAGTAATGGTCCGTGGCTGTTGAGTGGAGCCGATGCTCTGGCTGATTCTGAATGCTTTATGGTGTCATTAAGTGATAGTGAGCCAAACCAATCCAGTTGGAACTGATATCATTCAGTGTGGTTTTCAGTTGATGATCAATGGCTTCAAATCTCCTTCTGTCTTTATAGAGACAGATGAACATGAGATTCTTTAGCTGTAACAGCTCCTTGGATGAGAAGTTAGGGAGAAGGGATGGTGGCAGTCATCTGACTGTGATCTTTTTGACACCAAACATCTGGATTGCTGGCTCCGGGGCAGCTTTTAAAATGTTTATCCAGATGTTTTATGTCACAGGCACAATACATCACACAAGTAAGCAGACCCACAAACGGTGATGCTTCGTGGCTATTTGTCATTGTTAGTAGAAGCTAAAATTCACCAGTTGGCTCCAGGCTGCTTGGATCCTTTGGCGTGGCACCTGTGTGCACAGGGGAAATGCTCACAGGGACATCCAAGCAGGAAGAATCATTCTGGCAAGCCACGATTCCTTGTCATGTCACATCAAGCAGGAGTCTGGGATTTGTCCCACGAGGGCCAGCTCCTTAAAACTCTTTTTAACTGAGTGCCTCAAACCATTTTAAGATGTGAGCAGCTTGCTCAGAATTCTAAAACCCCTAATCATTAGGCTCAGATGAGCAGTGTACACCCTTGCTCTGAATGATGAGCTCCCTTAGATTTGCAGCTAGGTTGTGTGAGAACCCCCTTTTTCCTGCAGGAGACAGCTGAGCCCTCCTTCCCCTTTTCTATCTGCTCCTGCCTGATTAGATGTGCTCCCTTACCCCTACATATCCCCTCTATTTGGGGAAACCCAGAAGTGAAGTTGGAGCCTTCAGCAGGAATGAATGGGAGTCATTTTCCATAGAGATGGGACAGGGAGAGAGATGTGTGGTACTGAGTGATAATGTGAGAACACCATCGCCCCTAAGCTGGATTTAGAATGCTCAGGGAAGCTCAATGCTTAGTAACTTAGAAGGCAGTATCTCTCCCTCTAAGCCTGGATGGCCCAGGGACAATCCCTTCATGATTCCTACTCCTTACCCGTGTTTTAAACAAATCCCAGTGGCTGGCTATGATATAAACTCTAAATGTCCTGTTCTGTAGCCAAGAGAAGTTTGAGGTGAAATAAGATGATATTAAGGTAACTGGGGGATCTGCTGTCCCCAGAAGTTATTGTCAAATGTGATCTATTAAAACATAACCCAGCAAACTATAGAGTGTGATCAAATTGATTTTTTGTAGATCTTTCTTTCTTTCTTTCTTTCTTTCTTTCTTTCTTTCTTTCTTTCTTTCTCTCTTTCTTTCTTTTTTCTTTCTTTCTTTCTTTTAGTAAATCAAGTTTCATAAGAACATATTTATATCCATTCCTGTACATAGCTCCTTTCACTTGACAATGACAGAGCTGAAAAGCTACGATACACATTGATGCACCTGCAAAGCCTGCACTTTAAATTTCTATCGAAAAAGTCTCTGAAGCCCTGTACTTGGGGCATCTCAATCTGGCCATCTCCGGTCAGGAAATATACACACTTCAAAATGTCCAAGGGAATGGTGTTCTGGAATATGGATGACGAGCCAGATAGTTAAGTGCCTGAACTTAGTTGCTACGCATTATGTGTTTCTTGTACTCAGTAGCTACTGAATCTAGATTAATGATTTGTGATGCATATTTTATCCCTCTATTTATCAGATCAAAACATCTTATTTACTCTCTAGTGCGATTTTTTTTGTGTATGGCTACTCTGTATAATAGTGAGGGAGGAGCTAAACAAACAGGACCCCCCTCCCCCCGCCCCGGTGCATCTGTGACCTAATCTGCCCAAGTAACAGCTATGGTCTCTTGAGTTGCAATCAGTCAAATTCACTTAGCATCAGTTTGAATTATTGGATGGATACAAAAGCATGACCATCTGCCATCACAGGGCCTCACCTGGAGAGAAACATGGAATTTGGGGATTGTTACAGTCCTGCCTGATGTTTGTTTTGAGCTTTTCTATAGAGATGAGGTTGAAGAATATGTTTATTGTGAGTATTCAGTAGTTCTCTGGGTTAACAGTCCTCTGCTATCATGTACTCGGTGTACCCAAGTACATCCCTTAACTCATGTGTCAAAATCACAGGTGGAAATGACATTCCCTGTAGTTTCGAGAACATACAGGGAGGACAACTGTTATAAATTCATTACTTGTTAGGAGAGGAGTGGGGCAGATATGATGGTGAGGGCAGCCTGGAATGCACTCTGCACTCCAGAAGAAAATGAGACTTGTCATCCTGGGAGGCAGGCTGGTGTTCTACAGTGAACTCAGGGTAGCTGACTCCTAGTTCAAAGAGTATGCTGTGCCCTCTTCGGAGCCTGGAATTCCCACTGCCCTCTCTCTGGAGGAGGCAGCCGAGGTTTCCATCTGCTCGGCTTCATAGATTCGACCATGGAGTTATCATTTCTTAATTTAGACATTTAGGAAGCAGACACACTGACTGGCTCAGCTGAGAGGGGAGCCGAGCCCTGGCCTCAGCCTCTGCATTAGACTGCAAGGCGGCAGGGCTTTCCTAGTAAGCACTCCAACCTCCGGAGCACCAGAGAGTGCAGAGAGCGACTCAGCCTGCATCCTGTTTATGGTAAGTGACTCACTCCCTGTGTAGGATGGATGACTAAGACCAGGCCGACTGTGAGGAGCCCTAGGCTGGGGCCTAGGAAACCTTCTCCTAGGCTCTTGACTTGTTGTGTAGGACCCTGGCTACTTTATCCCATTTGGGAAAAGAAACAGAGAGAGGTGCATTTTGGCTCAGGAATTCTTAAATTCCAATTTGCAATTGGCTTACTTTGGAGAGCCACGGTGGTGGTGGGAATGTGCTTAATGATCTCAAGTTTGAATGTCCTTTTCCACATATGCTAGAAACGGACAGGTACAGTCAGACATACAGGTAGACAGATAGGTAGGCATAAGGTGTGCTGCTTGAATAGACTGCCTAGTCTTTCCAGTTGAGAGGCAGCTTTAATTTAGGCTCTTTGTATCTGAGAATTTTTTTTTTATCTTATTAAAATTTCCAGACACTATCAGTGACGGGACCAGTGGCAGAGAGATAAGGTGTGCCCCTGTGATAGCTCAGCATAGTGACATCATTGTGTCAAGGAAGAGTGTGAGGGCACATTTTTCTGAACTCCAAGTTTCCCGCTGTTGCTTGCATTATTCCACTTTACAAGGTAAAATGGGAAGCCCAAAGAATCTGAGACCGAACCTCGTCTTATTCGTCTTATTCATATATATATATATATATATACATATATATATACACATATGTGTATATATATATATATATGCCCTAATAATAGACACCTCATTTTATTTATTTTTCAGGAGGATTATATCACAGGCAGACATAGTATTACTTTGAATCACAATCTGGGCAGCTTCTTCAAGGGATTTAGGACCTAAACAAGATCTTACTTTGAATCACATTTGTTCAAATTTCTGGCGTCCCACAGCTATAGGAATATATCTGTTATTGTGGAAGGCTGTAAAGTTTTCACTTGTGATCAAGGTGAAGCCTTAGTGGGGGAAAGGTTGTTGTTATTTTGTAAGAGCCAAGATCATTCTTGTAGCTCGGAAATTAAGATGCTCATATTTGAGCTCCCGTTGCTGACCTTGTTTGTCAGTGTTGATCCGAGCATCATGGACCCCAAGCCCTCCCTTGCTTCTTGTTTCACGGTGTAGCATACAAAACGAAAGGTAATAGAGGAAAAATCTTTTGAAGATAAGATACGATTCATAAAGGCGACAGCCATGCCATATGTGAACAGTGATTAACGGAGTCTGCAAACTACTTTTTAAAAATAAAGCGATAAGGCAGATTTTTCCATTATTTCGGGTGTCGGTGCTTGCTCAAGTGCATCGTCCTGGTTTTTCTCAGCTTTATTTTATTCTGTAACAATTGAATCAGTCTTCATGTGCCCAGCGGTGCTACTGGAGCTTAAGTATTTTAGAGACTCCTGGTTATTCTTCAGTTTTAGGAATCAGGATGATGAGGTGGTACGTGAAAATCACAATGTGCTCTATGCCTGCTGGTGCGTTTGTAACTGGGACCGTTTGGCAGGCTGGTCCACCTGGGAATGGTTCACTTAATTCAGATGGTCTTAAAGATACGGGGGCCAGCTTAACGAAGACTCACAAGTTTAAACAGCTTTCCCTGGCAGACAGTGGCTGTGTCTGTAAGGGCTGCTGAGCATAGGCAGGCAGACAGACAGACAGGCAGGCAGGCAGGCAGGCAGACAGGCAGGCAGGCAGGCAGACTGTTTCTGAGATGAAGAGAGTAGATTTTAAAATTGAGTTGTTATGTTAGCAAAAATGGTTTAATCCCAGAAATTGCTTTAAAAACAAAACCAAACAGCACCTCTGTTTTGTTTGTCAAAAGAACCATGTACTGTATCTCTGCCTGACTGAGAAGCCTCCAAATTTACCCATACGGAGCACTGAGTGGGGACTCTCAGACATTCCTTGTTTGGGTTAGAGGACCCTTGGTAAAGATGTTCAAAAGTAGACACATGTACTCCCAAGTCTACAAGCAGCTTCAGGGGTTCACACACCTGCATAAAGTAGACACAATCTACTTTTCCCTTTAAGAGCCCCCTTCCTCATCGGCAAATGTGTTCTCCATGAACACATGAGGAGTACAGGGTCTGTGTTCATTCAGAGATGGTATACATAACCTTCAAGAGACTGGAGGCCCCAGAGAGTTTAGAGGTCAGGAGGGGTGGCGGGTGAGGACATCCCCGTGGAGACAGGGGGTAGGGAAGAGGTATGGGATGTGCAACAGTCAGAGGGTGGGGAATAAGATATGTGTGGCGTGTAAAAAAATAAATTACTTAATTTTTAAAAAAAAGTATGCCAGCATTTCTTATGCTGTGGCACTTGTCAAAGAGAAAAAGGGGACAGTGAGCTGAGGACATTGTGGGGATCTGAGCTGCTTTGTTTTAGATCAATGAGCTGTACCTTTATAAGTTTTGGGTACCCCTCTGTCTTTATTGTGGGCACTCTAGTCGTTAGTCACTGGGTCCTCATGGGTAGGTAAAGGAGGGATGTCACAGCCTAGGGGACTTGGTAGGGAGGGAGTCGTGGATTCATGCCAATGAGTATCTGAGTATCCTCAAAGGCCCTTGCCCTGCCCTCCCCATGGAGCCTGTGAGCCTGGATTCCCTGATGGGCTGCTCAGAAAGCCAGTGGACTGAGGGTGTCATGTGATTCCTTGGGACTAATAAGGGGAGAGGACCTCCCATCACAGCTCCTGGTGGACAGCCAGGAGTGCCCTGGCTTTTGCCACACACATTTTTCAGTGCTCTGTACCCTGGGTCATGAAGCAGGGCTTCCGAGGAGGGCTGACTCTGGAAGCTCTGTGACTCCATACTCGCAGGAGAAGGTGCGGGCCAGCGAGGTACCAACCTAGTAGTGGAAGTCATTCACACACAACCTTCTGTAGGTACGTCAACAAGCTTGAAACTAGGTGCAGTGTACCCTGCAAGGCACCAAGAGCTACTTGGGAAGTCGAGAAAGAACGAGTAAAAATGGAAGATCCAGAGGCACAAGGGTAAGACCTTCCTTTACTTTTCACATTTCCCCATGCCCTTTCCTCTCCTGCTTCCTTCCACTTCTTTTTCTATCTTTACCTACATTTTCTTTTTTTCCTTCCATCCTTCTCTTTCTTGCCCCTTCCTATTCATCGTCTACTTTAATCTTTTCCCTCTCTTTCCTTATGTCCTGTCTTGCCTCCTTCCTTCACTTTATACCATAACAGCTCTACCTTTTTTGTTGCCAAGGGAACATTTTTTTTTGTCCAGAGTTAATCTCCATCTCTTCTTTTCCTGGCTTATGTTCCTTGATCACTCAGCCAGCTAGTGGATATTGAATGACTACTATGAGCTGGTACCTTAGAAAAAAAAGTTGAAATAGTGTTAGGCTCTCCAGAATGTTAAGATTCAATTCAGGAATGTTGGTACAGATATGGGCAAGGCAAAATAATCATTGTGGTTATGTAATCGTACAAAGGTATAACCAGAGACAATGCAAGATGACTCGGGCAGCCTTGCTGGATGAGTTGCAAGAAGGGAACAAATTTTTCATGGGGGTGTGTGAATTTAAGAAAGTCTTTTAGACAATGAATGTAAGTTGAATTTCCATGTATTACTAATATTCAGGGAAGAGATGAGACCCCAGGCCTGGGAGGGAATGGATGTGGATAAAATCTCCATGTTGATGACCTGTATCCTTATCACCTTCACATTCTATGAAACACTAGTGCCCCTTCTCAGGCCCCTTTGGCTGCCTAACTTTCCTTCACTCATGGGCATGGCTGTAGTTCTCCCCAAATGTGATTTCTCTTCAGCTGGTGACAGGTTCAGGGGAATGACCAGTCCAGACCAAACTCTAGTTGGTCAGTGGATTGGCCCATTTGCATAGTGATTCGAAAAATCACATGTGTAGAAACTGAAGCCGAGGGGAAGGACTGAAATAGAGTCCTAGCCTACGGTAGAAATTCCAACCCACAGTTTCTGTCATATCTTCAGGTAATCAAAGCTCTTGAAGCTGAAATTTGACCAGAGAGAGACCCCAGGGAGGCTGGATGTCAAGACTTGGGTCAGAAATATTAATTTGACTAGTTCGTGTCTGACATGCCATTGGACTATTTTTTTTCCAGTGGGAGGGCTTGAACCCAAGACTTTTCACATGCTAGATGAGTGCAGCATCACTGAGCTATGTTCTCCACACCCTGTCTCTCTCTTTTTTTTTTGTTACAGTGCTTTGGAATTGAAAAGCGTAGACGTGACTGCCTTGTCTTTTCCATAGCTCAGTTCTGTAGGTCAGGAAAAGTGTCCAGTTTTACATGTTTGCTGACATGTACGTTTAATCTGCGTTTGTGGTTTCCATCATGGAAATGTAACTGAGACTAATTCAAATTATACGGCTTTCCAACATCTGTAATGATTTTTCAGTATCCCTAACCCACAGAAAGTGATCTCACTACCAGTGTAACAGCTGTGATCGAGATTAGTGAGTCTGAAGATGAAACAGCGTGCCATACAAATAAATATGCATCTGGGTCATCAGAGTGTTGTCACATACCTGAGAACCCGAGAAAATGCTGTGGGAAAGGTAGACTGATACCTACAGGTATAATGGTCACATTCGATTTTGCATGGGATAAGTTTATAATAGGAAGAGAGGGTACCAAGATTATAGAGAAAACAGAACATTAAATAAATACACAACAACAGTATGTACTGTGAGTAACACCCCGTGCTGATGAATCCTTGGTCTGAGTCCTGTGTCCGTGTCTCTTTCTGTGGAAGTGCTTATGTGAAATCTAGCTGAGATAGTGTGTTATCAGCCTAGCTATGGAAGTTGGCGATTCTAAGTTTATTCCCTCCGAGGCTGGCATTTCTCTCCGATTGTTCCAAGTGACGCCCAGAGAGCTTAGCTTTACTGTTAACATTGCGTGGGAGATAGACGGTAGTTGAGGTCTCCTCTGCTCATGACCTTTGGATTTTTGCCCCGAAGCAAAGGAAATAATCCCTTTATCAAATATTTGCTAGGCCGCTTAGAATATAAATGTTCTCACTGCTGCGTTTTCATTGATTATTGAAAAGTTCACAACTCACACCGCATATGATGTATGTGCCGGCCATGGGTATGTGTGTCTGTGGAGTTGGGAAGGATGCCTGTCTGTCTAAGAACACTGTATAGTGCCTAGAGTTTGTCTGGGCTTTTCCCCCTTTGCTTTCTTAGGTGAGACCTGGTTGAAAGGGTGGCCTCGCAGAGGAAGGAAGGGGATGAGTTCCTGGGTGATGAGCATAATCAGTCATGTGTCGGGATGGGGTCATTAAGAGGCAATGGAGACCATGCTCCTCCCTGTGTTGTAAAGAAAGGAAACAGAAGCTCAGTGAGGGTAATTATTTGGGTTAACTTGATGTGGCAGAGTAAAGGTAAGTTAAGTTGATGAGTTCAAGGCCAGCCTGGGCTAGGAGACCCATGGATGGAGACCCATCCTAACAGAGCAAACACAACAATGAGAAAATTTGAGCCGGGATCCAAGCATGGACCCTTTGGCATCCTGAAATAAAGAAATTAAACCCTTGTCCTCGGTTGTGAAGTTGCATCAGATAAAGGATAGAATGATAAATAAACTGAATATTTGGTCAACAGAGTTAATTGACTTTTATTCCCAATGTGACTAGAAGTAAATTGATAGAAATTTCAAGAAAACCTTTAAACTATAGAATATTTTTTTAAAGAATTCAGAGAGTTTAATAAAATATATCTAAGATCAGTTTAAAAATATTTCTGGTTAAATATTGTCAGATTTACTGCACATTATATTATCACAACCTCATAAAACAAACAACTTCAGAGGTGTATAAAAGTAAGAAAAGCAAGCTTAGCTAGCTGACCAAAAACTGTCCAATGACTATTTAAATAGTGCATGACAGAAACCAAGAACACAATACAGTAAAAGTCATATGACATGGAAAACACTCCATATAATTAAATTAGGTTTTCAATTTCTCAGGCCAGTGTTTAAAAAAATCAACAAATTAAATGGTTTAGGAAAAAGAAAAGAAAAATAAAGGAAAAGTAGTTCAGGGTGCACAGTCACAACTCCGGTTCCAGTTTATCTGGTTTGATGCCGGGGACCAAACTGGGAACCTAGGGGATTCTAGGAAGGTTCTTCACTCCTGAACTACCCCTTCTGGCCATCCTCACCACTCCCAGACCTCCGTTTGACATTGTCTCCTCCTGTTCTTTACCAGCTCCCCACAGCTTTTACTAGGAAATTCAACAGCTTGATCCCTGAACCTCTCAGACATGGGGTCATAGAAGAAGGGGTAAGAATGTGGAGGGGGTGCTGGGCAGTGGTGGCACATGCTTTTAATCCCAGTACTTGGGAGGCAGAGGCAGGCAGATTTCTGAGTTCAAGGCCAGCCTGATCTACAGAGTGAGTTACAGGACAGCCAGGGCTATACAGAGAAACCCTGTCTTGAAAAACCAAAAAAAAAAAAAAAAAAGAATGTGGAGGGCCTGGGGCAGGTCCTGGGTCAGTGTGCTGGATCCATGTTCCCATGGGTAAGGCTCTGAGAGAACATGCCATTTCTGGATATGGGTATATTCCCAACCTCTTCAACATGAGGGTACTGTAGAAAGGACTTTCTCTTTTCCCTCCTCTTCTACTTTCTTTTTCTCCCCTCCCCTCCAGGAGTTCAGGGTTGAAAAGATTATTTTGGAAAGCCAATAGACATCCGGGAGGGACTTGTTTTCCGTGAGTGGCTAATGTCTCGTGTATTAGGAGTTTATCAGGGTGACGTAAGCTATGTCACTTTGAGTAAACCCCTTTCTATAGACAGTGTGAGGTGGATCTCTGCTGGCCTGAAATGTGGGACACTTAAACTCTGTAGTTCCCTTGCTCAGACTTGCCGGCATCCAGCTGCACTCGTGGATCCTATATCATCTGGGGCTGTCTTTTTGATGGAGACCATACAGCTCTCAGAGTCCCAGAAAATGTTCTCTAAGCCCTTTTATAGAAAAATTGTCTTGATACTTAACAATTAGAAAGGTGATATAGAAGGATGAGGAGGAAGTCTTGTCAGGATAATTTGGGGGGGCTGAGGTCAGCAGGCATCCACAGATAGAGGCATTTAGAATCTAAAGGATGTGATAGGATTAGTAAGGGAATAGTAAATTTCCTGCGGGAAACAGGTACTAACTACAAGACTTTTGTCACAGGCTCCTGCCACCTGAGCTTCAGGATGGAAAAGCTGCTCTAATTCCATTGAATTCGTCCCTAATAATATGCCAATTTTTTTTTTCAGCACAAAAGTCACATAAAATAAAATACTTCAGCGACAGGGAGCTGAATAGATTTCTTTCAAATGAAGCTCTGTTCTCTCACAGCTGGGCCATGCTGGCTTTTCACAGTTTCAGAACAAAACCATCTTGTGGGATTTGACCTTGAGTTTTTAAGCATTGATTGTGAACCAGATGATTAGATTCCCCTGCCCCAGCAACCAGAATCCTTTTCACCACTTTACATGTATTACATCCCCCCACCCTCCAGGCAACCAGGATTGTATTAAATGTCCTTAAGGAACTCACAGCCCTGGCAAGCTCTCTCCCCCTCCATCACTAAAGAGGCCAAAAGAGTGAAGATGATTAACAACAACAAAGGGTGGGTTTTGGCCAACAATTCCTGCTCTGCAAAGATATAAAGCATCAGGCACTATTTAGTTTCCATATGTGGCTAATATTGTCTGCATTAAAAGGTTATTAGTGTGAGCCCAGCTCAATGCCAAGTCATATTGCCCTTCGGAGGAAACCTCTCCTGGGGTGTTAACGTGAAATGAAACATCTCCTGTAGGCTCACCTGTCACTTGGTTACCAGCTGCTGGTGCTTCTTTAGAAATGTCAGGAGATGGAGCCTTTCTGAAGGAAGTGGGCTGGGTCCTGAGATTTGATTGACTACTCACTCTGGATCCAAGGTGATCGGCTCCCTGCTGCCTCTGCCGTCAGACCTTCCATCCATGATAGATTGCACCCCTTCTTAATTCACGGCCCTTGTTAATGAGTAAACTCATCTTTCCTTAGGTTCCTTTCCCAGTTATTTTTGTCACAGCGATGAGAAGAATGACCAACACACTTTCTTAGAGCACAGGTGTCCTGTCTGCTGTCCTAAGTGTCTGGGAGACTTAGCCTTACCAGGTAATTCCCCTAGCTCAGGGTTGTCCCCAGATAAGCAGGTCAGCCCTGCTCCCATGGACACAAGGAGCTCTAAGGGCTAGCAATACTCCTGACCTCGCCTCTCTGTGGCTTTCTGTTTCACCGTGAGGGATGGGGGGGAATCGAGCTCAATAGTTCCCAAGGCATCTTCTAACGCTTTGATTTGGAGGCCTTCTGAGGCAGTGTGGGCAGTCCTCTTCACAGCCCCAAGGTGCCTTCCATGCCTGAGGTGCCTTTGAAGTCAGCAGGGAAAGCAGTGGGCCAGGAAATCCCTGGGGCTAGAGAGAAGGGAGCTCTTGGGGTTGATCTAAGGACTGGGCTCTGGAGGCTAGGGTTGTCGGGATGGGCATGTATCAGACCGCAAGCAGATGTGGCTGAGCCTGGGCTAATTTTGCCCAGCTTTGGAACAAAGGAGAGAGAAGCTACAGGCATCGCATGTTACAGCCTTTCCAATCTTGCTAAGGCCATCTCTGGGCTAATGCTTGGACTTTGCTGAGTCACATCCGGACTCAAAAGTGTCCAGGTACTTAGACTAAGGAAAGGGACAAAAGCCATTAGGTCACTTAGGGCTGCAGGTACACAGATTCAGAACTCCCCTTGCTAGAGCCAAAGAACTCTCTATGAAGAGAATGGCAAGTCTGAGCAGACTCAACTCTCTGTGTCTTACAATTACCCAAGAAGACAGTCTTTCTCTGGAAAAATTGTGTGTGTGTGTGTGTGTGTGTGTGTGTGTTGTGTGTTTTGTTGACTTTGTTATTTTGCATGCAGAAGAAAAAGTACTTAGCCTCCAGCATTCAGTTTTAACCAGATATACACTTTGTGCTGAGTAGCTTATCATTCCATGTCATTTGAAGCTTATACTGGGTTGGGTTTGCATTTAGTCAAGAGACAAATGGAAGCTCTCTGAAGTCAGGTTCCCGCAGGGGTCAAGTTGGAACGTTCTGCAGCTAAACTGCATACCCAGATCTTAGAGCAGATTGGAGCGCCATCTTACTTCCAAAGTACATTTCTAAGCCTAAGCACTGCCACCCACTGCTGCTAGCCAAGAGAGCAAGTGCCTCGCTTTTCACATAAATGTAGCTCGGGGTTCTCAGTCCCAGCTCTGACATTTCAGGTCACTGAGCTAACTGTTATTGGAGGCTTCCTTGAACATCATAGGATGTGTGTGACACCATCCCTGGCTTCTAACTCATAAGATGTCAGTAGCAGGTCCCTTTTCCCCAACTCTATCACTCAGTGATAAAACATCCAAAGTTCACAGACTTTGTCTTACTTTAACAAAAGGAGAATCAGTCACATGACCGCATGTGTATTCTCCATCAAAACGAAGATCTATATATTAATTTTTTTAAAACTGTGTTCCATTTTGTTTTCTTTTATGCCAAAATTCTATTGCTAATGACTTAGCTCCCTCTCCCTGTCTGGCTGAGATCCTGGTGTGTGTCACTGGGAAGCCTTTGCCTTCCTGGCACTCTCCCAAATCTCTCAAACGCGTTCTCTTTGAAGCCTGGAGCCTCCTAAGGAAGTATTAAGAGCCAACCAACTATAAAAGCGGTGTGCTCTTCTCTCGGCTAAGTGCCTCTGCTCAGGCAGTAAAATGTTTCAGTGGCACGAACATATGGCATCAACATGGCCTCTGAGAGCCATGCTGGGAGGTTAACAAGCGTGGAGGAGAGGGAGGCAGGTTGTGCTCTGCTCAGAAGACTGACAGAATAGGACCTTCCCCCCTTCCCTAGAAGGACTGAGCTGGGCTTCCATGGGGTATTTGATCCTGTACAGTTCATGCTTTATGTGCAATAGGGCTAGTACCAAGGCACTATCATGTACTGTTCCTTTAGTAAGGCTTCCTCTAAGACCTGGCATCTGCCACAGAGAAAGACTTGGAGCAACCATGTAGCCCAGTATTCATCCTAGGTCAGACTCCAGGCAGACACCCATCTACCATTAGGCAAAAGGACACAAGCAATTCAGCAGCCATGCCCTGCATTTTGAGTGCACAGGCTCTTGCGGGTGGCAGCCATTACTTTGGAGACTCTGAGCAGACAATTAGCTGAGAGTCTTGGTAAGAGATCAGCTGTGGAGGCGGCAGAGTGTCCCAGTTTAACAATTCCAGGATGAAGAAGGCTAGCAAAGGTCACTGGCATACTCTATCCAAAAAGCATATTGACTATGAAGTTTCCCAACCATGCCAAAAATGAGACATCTCCCTCCTGGGTGCCATCTTCAAGGCACGTTATTAATGGGTATTTGTAAATTACACCATGGTGTTCTGTGGAGGTCAGAACACGACAGCATCTGTCTTTTCATCTTACGTGGGTTTTAGGAATCAAATAGGCCTGCATGGTAAGCACTTTTATACACCAAGCCATTGCACTGGTCCTATATTGGATACATTCTTGGAATTCATTCCAAGAGCATATGTTTTTGGAATAAGTAAGGACCATCTGGAAAAATGTTTCCCCCTCTTCATTTCCTTTTTTTGACATGGGGGTCTCAGGAGTTCTAGGCTGGCCTTGAACTCCTGTCTATTTGAGGATGGTCTTGAACTCTGATTCTCCTGTCTCTATTTCTGAGTATTGAGTGTACAGGCATGAGCTGCCAGATTTATACATTGCTAATGGTTTGATCCAGGACTTTCTGTCCTCTGCCAACTTAGCTACACACACAGTTTTACCTAGAAAAATCTATCAAAGGCAAATGCTGTGGGTTCTTCATGAAAGGATATATAGGAACACCCTGAGCTATAGTTGAAAGTGGGCACTGTACATAAGTCTATGAGCATCCATGCCTTGGCACTAGACAGTGTGACTGTATGGGTCAGGTGTTTAAATTCCAGCTCAGTCTGTATATATACAATACATGCATATGGAATATATTCACTTCATTTCATGCTCAGGACTGGGCAAGGATGTTCTGCATCTTAAAATGCTTTCTTTTGGTAAGACTAGGAAAGCATATTTCAGACTTCAGAAGTATTTTCACACTAAGTGTCTAGGGGCTCCAATTTTTTCGTTCATTTCACAAGCATTTATTGAGCATCTATTGCATGCCAGGCATTCACCCAGGGGCTTTGGAGTCATCAGTGAAAATAGACACCAATCATACTTTCCTCCTCCTCCTCCTCCTCCTCCTCCTCCTCCTCCTCCTCC
>JADRCD010225324.1:35052-46143 GCA_019843815.1 Montemys delectorum | reverse complement strand
ACAACTAAAATATAGTCACCCCTGTTATCTGCAGGAGTTTGGTTTTAGAACCCTCCACAAATACCAAAATCTATGGCTAGTCCGCTCTCGATATACAGAAGTGCATATTTACGTATAGTTCACACATGTGCATGGTTTTCTTCTTTACCTTAATTACTGATCTCTGGGTTAGTCCTAATTTTTAATAATCATTTAGTGCTCCATAATATATTAAAGTAGATATTAACAGTTAAAGTAATTGTGTATATGGTTATAGTATTTATTCATTATCTGCCATAAATGCCATAGAAATTTCCTTCATAATATTTACCTAAGATTATAATTTTATTAGAACACTTTCAATAATTGAAGTTGAAACAAATAAGAGGTCATAAAATGTAGATTTATTTTAAAAGAAATAATGTATGGAAAAATCATGATAGCAAATACAATCTGCTTTTTAAAAATTAAGCATTTACTCTTTCAAAAACTTTACATACTAACTGTATACTTTTGCAGAATAAAGAAACACTTAGGAGTAATGAGAAAGAAATTGAATGACCATGAAAATGGAGAATTTAGTTGCCATGGAGATTTAAAAACTAAAGAACGTGACGTGAATGTTTCAGTGGATATGTTAAAAAATGAGGTAAACTTAATTTGTTTGGAGACCCTTAAATGTTCACAGTTGGTGTCAGTGAAAAATTAATTATTTTTCCATTGAAAAGGTGTCTTAGTCAGGGTTTCTATTCCTGCACAAACATCTCGACCAAGAAGCAAGTTGGGGAGGAAAGGGTTTATTGAGCTTACTTCCACATGGCTGTTGATCACCAGAGGAAGCCAGGACTGGAACTCAAGCAGGGCAGGAAGCAGGAGCTGATGCAGAGGCCATGGAGGGATGTTCCTTGCCGGCTTGCTTCTCCTGGCTTGCTCAGCCTGCTCTCTTATAGAACTCAAGACTTCCAGCCCAGAGATGGCACCACCCACAAGGGGCCCTACCCCCTTGGTCACTAATTGAGAAAATGCCCCACAGCTGGATCTCATGGAGGCCCTTCCCCAACTTAAACTCCCTTCTCTGTAATAACTGCAGCCTGTGTCAAGTTGACACATAAAACCAGCTAGTACAAAAGGTATTCTGTGTATGTAAAGCCAAGCAGCGCACACCATCACAAACCACTAAATCTTGAAGAGCATCCATTTCATTTGGTAGCTGTTTTGGAATATTACTAACATACCTATTAGACCAGTCACTTAGTAGATGCAGGTCAGAAGCATTTGATGCCTCTGTTGGGGACAGCTCTCACCCTCCTATAGAGGAGCCACATAGCCTGTAGGCACCATTCATCCCTCTTCCCGATGAGCCGTAGGGAAGCACCCACCAACTGTGTTCCCATCACCTTGCCTCTCGTGTACAAGTCAGACCAAGGATCACACGGTTCTTTTTCCTTTTGCTTTGCATTGTAGTTCCAGTGTTCACACCTATTGTAACCTTACCAATAAGCCAATCAAAGAGATGAGTAGTAAAAACAGACAGGATATTGGATCAATATTCACACTGAGGAGAGGAACAGATAAAAGTCCACGTGACCCAAGTCCTTCTTCAGGCTAGTGACATGATCTTTAAGTTTACGCTGAGAAAGAACTGGGTCAGAGGGCAAAAGTGCAACAGTCCTAGGGAAGGTGTTTCAGGTCCTGTCCAGCAAGGCATTTGTTACTGCTGTCGTTGCTAGGGGCGATTGTTCTGGTTCCTGTAAGACAATAATTACTCCTGTTCCAGGGTGTAACCTCACCATGGTAGGTAGCTGCCTCCAGCTTGTAAAGCTATCCTGGTCCTAGAATCAAGGTGGCCACAGATTTAAGGTAATGACTTAAAAGACATTTGTGGGTGGTTTAGAAGTTAGTGCAGTTAATCGGGGGATACACAGAAGAAGGCAGAGATGACAGCCTCTTTTGTACTTACAATATGGGCCCAAATGTCGAGTCCTTTTGGCAAAAGCAGCTTCGAAGCGCATGATATAGCGAAAGATATTGGAACTTAACTTCTTTCTGTCACTAATTAGTATCATCCCATTGATCCATAGTGTGAATATACTATACATTTTATTCATTCTTCAGTTGATGGGCCTTTAAACTGTTTCTTCTTCAGGCTTCAGTGAATACTGCTGCCATGGACCTACATGTACAAGCTGTTGTGTTTGCATGTTTTAAGTTTTCTTTCATGAATATTTACAGTCAACATCTGAGTCACGTGGTAACTCTACTCAGTCTTTTGAGGTGTCAATATGTCCCAAGGCGACAGCACTGAATGGGAGTTGCAGTTCTCTCCACGCCCTTTCCAATGCTCTTGCTCCACCATTTCAAGTGAAAACCCTTACAGCCTACTGATATGAAGAATACACCATATGAAGAATACTGATATGAAGAATACACACATACACTTTTACACTTACCAGTTTACTAAGAGGATGGTTGAGCACGTGCCTTTTCATGAGCTCATTGGTGGCTCATGTATTTCTTTATGGAGGAACTATTTAGATTCTTTCTCTGATGAAGGAGACACTGAGAGTACTGAACGGCTATTCTAAAGGACCTACTAAACTCCTTAGGAAATGCTAAGTTACACAAAGTAGAATTTGGCTAAAGTGGTGCCCCCAGTTCTCTCATCAGGAGGAGCAAACAGAACAGCCTAGCAGACAGGAACAACCCTGGCTGACAACTGCCTGGGAGAAGCAGCCCTGGTCTGTCTCAGGATGACGATAGATGACAGTATTTTACATTGTCAATCTTACAGTTTGTCCAGACAACTAAACCTCAGAGTCCCTGTCACTGTGGTACATGTTTCATTGCTTGAAGTGTAGCCTGGGGCTGTAAAACTATATAAATGAAAAGGAGTTTCTCTCCAGGGTTGGTTCCTTACAAAGTTTTTCTTTATAATCTCTAAGTGTTGAAGTGATTTCTTACTGGGAAGACAAGTTCATTCTCTAACATCTCCAGGTTTAAGCTATGTTATCTCTTATTTGTAGTAGTCCTTTATTCTAGATATGAACCCTTTATGAAGGGTGTGATTTTCAAGTACTTTCTTAAGAATTATTGTCATTATGAGTGATTGATACCCCTTCCATCTGACATACGTCATCTGTACTCCCAACTCAAGTTTGTTTCCAAATGTGTTTCTCATATGAAGGGACACAGACTCCTTTCTTTCAGACATTCATGTTGGGGTTTCTAAATATAAGTCTCATATTTTAGAGGGAAAAAATAAGTAGGTTATTTTTTATGTGTATGAGTACTTTGCCAACATGTATGTCTGCATACTACTTACATGCCTGATGACTTTAGAAACCAGAAGAGGGTATCAGATCCCCTGGAAGAGACAGCTGTGAGCCACTGTGAGGGTGCTGGAAATTGAACCCTGATCCTCTGGAAGAGCAGCAGCGCTCAAAACCTCTGAGCTACCGCTCTAATCCTCTATTTTACTTTTTTGATGGTATCTTTTCAAACACAATACTGTTCCAGTTGCTCAAGCCTACTTAATCTATTTTTGCTTTTGATGACTCACAGAAGTAAACACCAGATCCAGTCATGATGTCTTTGAAAAGATGCTCAGAAGCACACTTAGAAGCTTTAGAATTTTATTTCTTCCACGTAGCAGGTATATTTTGAGTTCATGTTGTAAGCATGTTATGAGTATGTCTTAGGTAGGGTTTCATTGCTGTGACAAGAAACCATGACCAAGATAATTCTTATAAAGGACAACATTTAATTGAGGCTGGTTTACAGATTCAGAGGTTCAGTCTGTTATCATCATGGTGGGAAGTATGACAGCGTCCAGGCAGGCATGGTGCTGGAGGAACCGAGAGTTCTACATCTTGATCCAAAGGCAGCCAGGAGAGGACTCACACTGGGCAGAGCTTAAGAATATATATAACAAGCCAGGCGGTGGTGACACATGTCTTTAATCCCAGTACTTGGGAGGCAGAGGCAGGCGGATTTCTGAGTTCGAGGCCAGCCTGGTCTACAGAGTGAGTTCCAGGACAGCCAAGGCTACACAGAGACACCCTGTCTCAAAAAAAAAAAAAAAAGAATATATAAATATATATAACCTCAAAGCACTGCCATCAGTGATATACTTCCTCTAACAAGGCCACACTTCTACCAACAAGGCCATACCTACTAATAGTCCACTTCCATGGGCCAAGAGTACCCAAACCACCACAGAGTACAACTTTTTTTTTTTTTTTTTGCATGTAGACATCCAGGCATTCCATATTGATTCTTGTCAGAAAAACTGTTTTATACTTATTGTGCCACAAGTGTTACAAGTCAATTCACTCTTATTTTATAGAAAGATTATAAGATTACAGGATGCTGTTGAGTTAAGCCAATCTTGTTTAAAAACGGATGGTCCCATCACTAGACTTTTGTGCTGGGGATTCTTTCAAGGTCCTTGCTGAAAACCATCACTTCCTGTAATGCAGCTGTGGTACTTTGAATGAAAACGGCCTCTATAGGCTCATAGAGTTGAATGCTTAGTCCCAGTCCATGAAACAGTTTAGAAAGTATTAGGAGGCGTGCCCTTGGAGGTCATTTGTCACTTGAGGGTGGGCTTTCAGCTACTGTACTATCCCATTTCTACCTGCTGCCAGGCTCCCCACCATAATGGTCCTAGACTCACCCTCTGACACTCTAAGCAAACCCCCAGTGAAATGCTTTCTTTTGTAAGTTGCTTTGGTCACGGTGTCTCTTCACAGCAATGAGAAAGCTACCAAGACAACCATTCAAATGAACAAGGAACATCCCCAATTCAGAAAAAGACATGCGACCTTAGACTTCACATTTGTCAGATTAATTAATCATAGTATTATTTCCAGACTCTTGTTCTGGGAGTCTGGTAGTGGTGGTGGTGGTTTGGTTTGGTTTGGTTTTGGGTTTTGGATTTTGGGGGTTTTTTTGGTTTTGGTTTTGGTTTTGGTTTTGGTTTTTAGATTTTTGTTTTTTGGTTTTTTTGTTGTTTTTTGTTTTGTTTATTTTGTTTTGTTTTTTTGTTTTTGAGACAGTGTTTCTCTGTGTAGCCCTGGCTGTCCTGAAACGTGTTCTGTAGACCAGGCTGGCCACAAACTCAGAGCTCTCCCTACTTCTGCCTCCTGAGTGCTAGGATTAAAAGTGTGTGCCATCACTGGCACATGCCTTTAATCCTAGCACTGGGGAGGCAGAGGCGGGTGGATCTTTAAGAGAGAGACAGAGAGGGAGAACACCAAGTTGACTGGGTAGGAAGGTGTAGGTGGATCTGAGAGGAGCTTGGAGAGGGGAATATATATCCTCAAAATATACTGTATGAGATTCTCAAAGAATTAATAAAATATTATTTTAAAGCATATTTTTGTGAGTCTCTGAATCTGTACAAAGTCCAACGGATTGCATTCTAAGGCTCTGCTAGTGATTATAATGCTTTACAACTGAATTTATGTTAAAATTTGCTATTCTTTTTCTGTTAAACTTTTCCCAGCCAAAATCCCTTTTTACCAGGCTATATGACTTTATTCATATAGATCCATGAATTGAAAGAAAAATGGGGAACTATAACCTCCAAATATCTACCTCTGAATATACAATTTAAATACATTGAGCAGGAGTTGTTATCCATAAAAGTAGCCCAAAAGCAATACGAGAAGCTGCAGGAGGCTCAGAAGAATCTGCAAAGGGACACACTAGACCTGCAGTGCCAGCTTCGAGAGAACATGGTAGGTCTGCACTGAGGGGAGACAGGGTCAGGGAAAAGCTGAAAAGAAGGGACGCCATCATTTAAAAGACAAGCAGCCATTTTTACAGGACAACAGAACTGTCACATCTTAAGTTAATTTCACTGAATTGCATGTGTGTGTCCTCTGTGAGTCTTATAACAGCTGGTGTTGGAAATTTCTAGAAGGCCGGTGACATCTGTTTATCCCTTTAATTACTTCCATTTCCATCACTAAAATACAATTAATCTTTCAGAATAATTATTTTCATCTTTTTAGGCAATTTAAAACAATTAGGAGGGAAAGAGAAACTGGAATACAACACACTTTCCACTGTGCTTGTGAATTATCCTTAAGTTATACTGTTGGGGGAGGAGGGGTGAAATTTGATCTATTGTGTGAACTGTCTGGTTGCATATGGGCAAGCATGAGAGTAATGTGGAACTAAGATTTGTGGCTCAGAAGTACCAGGAGGCCCCGGGTTCATGCTGTACTCCAACCAAAACAAAATCCAATTATCATTTTATGATCTGGATTTAATGGGATTGGTATTGAAAGTTTAAACTCTGGCATCTTATTTCACACTAGGAATCAATTATTCAAAACTAGAGCAAGCACATTAAGTATTACATGTTACATGAATGTTACATGTAATTATTTTAAAAGTATATCCTTTTAATTTTCCATAGGCAAAACTAGAAGATAAAAAGCATGCATCGGCATTAAGAGACAGTAATAATGACTCCATAATGAGTCAAATGGAACTCAGGATTAAAGACCTTGAATCTGAGCTCGAGAAACTGGAAGCTGAGAAAGAGTCCAATGCGAGGAAGGTGGAGAAATACCAGCAGCGCTGTGTCCAAGAGCGGGAGCTCAGCAAGATGCTGTCACTTAAGTTCATCAAGTAAGTCAAGGGAGAAACTCGGCAAGATGCTATTCCATAAGCTCACCGAGTAAGTCGGGGAAGAAGCTCACTGACTCCACTCACTGTGTATCAGTCACCGAAACAGATTCGGAAGATTAAGTAGGATATGTAAGCAGACTGCAAATTATGACCGGAGAGTAATGCAGGAAATAAACCTACACTTGCAGTGTGGCTGCCAAACACTTACTCCTCTTTTTATTTTTTAGTTTTCTGTGCTGTTCTCTCCTAATGATACACTGGTCTTTCAGCTAATTAAGGCAATTATATTGTCATAAAGTTATGTTAACATTAAGTAAAAACATTAACAATTTAACTACTTTCTTAGAAACACACCCAAAGTTACCCACAGTAACTGCCCCTCTGGCCACATTTTAGCTCTTGGGGAAATAACTGCCTGTCATTGTGTCTACTAAGTCTCTGGTGTCACCAACAGAGCTACCTATAGACAAGCTTTTCAGTTGTATAGATCGAGGCAGACCTGAGTCCTAGAGGAAGATTAACCCAGTGATAGGCAAACTTCCATTCATAATGTAATAGACATAATAATAATATAAACATAATCCCTGGGCCAGTGTCAGGATGTGTGCATGGGAAACAGCAAGTCCTACCTTGGAAATGGCAAAAGAAGCTAACCTCTCCAGGAACTGCTCATCTTGTTTTCAAATCCTCAGAAGAACCTTCTTCTATCCCAGAGGCTGTTCCTCTGAATTATCCCTCTACACCAAATACTTAATTTGTCCCAAGTTATGGGTGGATTATAGATAGTAAAAGCAAAAACTTGACAATCTTCTCATTCACTAGTTTTTGAAACCCAAGCTGCTTCACTGCATAAACTATTTCTACTGGTTTGTGAGTTTTGCTTTTTTAAGTATACATTTTGTACATTTGTACACACTTGTCATGGATCACCACAGAATATTTTGTTGTGGTTTCCTATGGTGCAATGGTGATTATAGTCAAGAATGTGAGCATAGCACCATCTTACAGTTTTGCCCTTTAAAAGCAGTTATTTCTACTGGCATGATCAGTTTTATTAAGTGGGACATTTCTAGAAGCCACCCATCTCTGGCAGGCATTATCTCTCTCTACTCTGAATTACTAGTTAGCTTGGAAATAGATGTAATTCTTCACCATAAGTTTAAACC
This sequence comes from Montemys delectorum, assembly GCA_019843815.1. NCBI lineage: Eukaryota > Metazoa > Chordata > Mammalia > Rodentia > Muridae > Montemys > Montemys delectorum. Next base: position 38,356 of record JADRCD010225324.1, on the reverse strand, counting down.
TATACCTGAGAGCCAAAAGTGTGCTCCAAGGTGTTTTCAGCATTAAGACATTGGTAAGGGGAATTATGAAATACTTTCTAAAGAGTGGCTCATTTAGAAACAAAGGCATAAGTATTTACTATTTGCAATCTTCACAGAATTAATAACAAACTAAGCAAAGTCAGGACAGACATTTTGCTGGTGACAGAATGGAACAGAACTGTAAAGAACACTCTTACTACAAGGCCTGTTTCCAAAAGTCCTGGTGTCACCCAGCATGGTACTTACGTAAACTGCAACCCTAACTTCACTGCAAGCAGAAACCCAAAGCCTGCCATATCCAGCCCTCAGCCTTCTCCTGAGCTTATGCGGAGGAGTCTACTCAAGGTAAGGTATTCCTTCTGTCCTTTGGCATTCCAACTCTGGTATCTGACAGTAATATTAATTCTTTTCATTTGGTGAGATATTGAACTGTTTAGTTGACTTAGGCATGGTAAGTAAAGGTTATAATAGTCAGGATCTCTACAAAAGAAACTTTTTTATGTGTCTGAGGACTTTTCCTATACGTATGTAAGTGCAATGTATTCATGCCTGATGCCCATGGAGGCCAGAAGAGGGTGTCAGAGCCCCTGGCTCTGACATTACAGGTGTTTATAAAAACACCCTGTGGTTGCTAGGACTAGAACTCAGCAAGGGTAGCAAGTGGTCTTAAGTGCTGAACCATCTTTCTAACCCCTAGAAAAAAATTAAGTCCATGAAACATATATATCTCACATTTTCTTTATCCACCCATCTGTTGACTGGCCATCTATGCTGACTCCATAATCTGGCGATGTGTATAGTGCTGTGACAAACCTGGAGATGCAGAACTGCTGCTATACACTAACTCAGAGATGAATCGCATAGTGTTGGTTTCTATGGTGACTAAAGTACTGTATTATACAATCCCAGTGTGGTTTTAAGGGTTCCAGTGTCCCACATCCTCACCAACATTTCTTGTTTTGGTGAGTGTGTCTGAATGGATTCTCAATGTAGTTCTACATTTTAATTTCCCTGATTGCTGAAGATATTGAACATGTCCCACATATTAATTAGCCATTTCTACATGTTTGCTTGAAAGTATCTCTTCATACCCTCTATTCACTGGTTTATTTGTTCTTTTGACTTTTTTGTTTAGTTATGTATGTATGCAAAGTATCAATACCTTGTTAGGTAGATAACTGACAAAGTTTTTCCCCCTTTCTATGACCTATCTGTCTTGATACTTAATTTTTCTGTCAGTGTGCATAAGATTTCTCTGTCTTTTCCTATCCTAGGAAAGCACTCTGCTCTGAGCTAAGTTCTTAGGCCTAAGCATTTAAATTTTATGTAGGCCATTGTCCATTTTTGCTATTATTTTCTGAGCCATCTGAATCCCATTCAGAAGTCATTGCCTGTGGCTATGTCCTTAATTGTTCCCGTAAGTTCTCTCCCAACAGTCTCAAGGTATGACTCTTGCATCATCATCATCATCATATTTGACCCATTTTTAATGTATTTTTTAAAGTTCTCATACAAGTATATATCATACATTTAGCATAGCCCCCTTCTTATCCTGCACTGTCTCCCTCTCCCACTCACTTTACCTCTACTTTCATGTCATATACAAGCATATCTAAAATTTAGGAACCAAAATAGAATAAAATCTAGGACCAACAAGTGATTATGTTAATTCATTATTGTGTATACCTATACACATAGTATTTATATATTGTATATAGATATACATATTACTTATACATATGTGTAGGTATATATATGTACATACCTAGGCATATATGTATATACACATGTACATGTATGTATTCCTATATACACACACATATACATAGGCACATGCATGTGTATGTACACATACATGTATGTATATAGTTATAGAAAGAGAGGAGATAGAGCTCTCCAGTATTGCTCTTTTTCCTCAAATACTGGGTTTTAACCAAGTTCTCCTAAGGTTCCCCATTTTGCCTTCCCTGAGTGAAAGCAATGGCCAATCTTTAAATAGAACTGCTATCAAATAAAATATATTCTATCAGAATCTTCTGTAAAGCTGCATGGAATCCCCATGAGCCCTGGAGATGCACACTGGTTAGCATTTGCTCCACTTGACACAGCTAGGGTCATCTGGGAAGAGGAACCTGAGAAAATGTCTGCATCTGATGGCCTGCAAGCAAGTTTATGGGGCATCTTCTTAATGATTAATGGGGGCAGTCCCAGCCCATTGTGAGCAGTACCACCCCTGAGCAAGTGGACCTGGATAGTATAATAAAGTAAGCAGAGCAAGCCATGGGGATTGTACTGGCTGGTTATGTGTGCCAACTTGACACAGGCTGGAGTTATCACAGAGAAGGGAGCTTCAGTTGGGGAAGCGCCTCCATGAGATCCAGCTGTGGGGCATTTTCTCAATTAGTGATCAAAGGAGTAGGGCCCCTTGTGGGTGGTGCCATCCCTGGGCTGGAAGTCTTGGGTTCTATAAGAGAACAGGCTGAGCAAGCCAGGGAGAGCCAGCCAGTAAGGAACATCCCTCTTGCTTCCTGACCTGCTTGAGTTCCAGTCCTGACTTCCTTTGGTGATAAACAGCAATGTGGAAGCTGAATAAACCCTTTCCTCCCCAACTTGCTTCATGGTCATGATGTTTGTGCAGGAATAAAAACCCTGACTAAGACAGGGATCAAGCCAGTAAGCAGCACTCCTCCACCAGTTCCTGGCCTGGGTTCCTGTTCAATGATAGGCTGTGGCATGGAAATGTAAGATGAACTAAACCTTTTCCTTCCCAATTGCTTATGGCCAAGGTGTTTGTCATAGCAGCAGAAAGCAAAGTAAGACACAAATGTAAGGGGATGAATTTAACGCAACCATGTCATCTCATTCATAAAAATTTAAAATGGTTCCCACAATGGCAAGCTAAATCTATTGTAGAATTTATAGGAAAAAAAATCAATTCAACTATAGTTGTTCCTAGTTCAGATATTTGACTGTATTTGACAATTTTGTGACTAGTCATGGGATATTATTTTGAACAAAATGTGAACAAATTTTAAAAACTAGTTTTCACTGTGTTGGTTTATTCATGTCCTGCCAGCATGCACCATCTTGTAGCTTTGTTGGTGTTTTCATGATCTTAGTGGACAGAAGATAGCTCAAGCCTGTGAAAAATACTGTCTTAAGCTTTTCTTTTTACTAGTCTTCATACCCTAACAATACAATAGCAGAGCACTTCTAAGTTTTCTAAGGCATCAGTTAACAAATAGATTAAAGAAGAACCTAATTGAGTGCTTTCATATGGGAG
>JADRCD010225324.1:0-25982 GCA_019843815.1 Montemys delectorum | reverse complement strand
GGGATCAGCCTCTGCCACCATGTCCACCTGGCATTCCCATAGGTTCTGGGGATCAGCCTCTGCCACCATGTCCACCTGGCATTCCCATAGGTTCTGGGGATCAGCCTCTGCCACCATGTCCACCTGGCATTCCCATAGGTTCTGGGTTCCAAGCTTTGGTTTTGATACTTGCCTCATTTTCCCCAGCCATTCATTCAGTTTAATTGAGATAGTGTCTCAATTGAATTTGAGATAATTTTCTTAGGTTTTTGCTGCTGTAAACAGACACCATGACCAAGACAGATCTTATAAAGGACAACATTTAATTGGGGCTGGCTTACAGGATCAGAGGTTCAGTCCATTATCATCAAAGTGGGAGCATGGCAGCATCCAGGCAGGCATGATGCAGGAGGAACTGAGAGTTCTACATCTTCACCTGAAGGCTGCTAGCAGAATACTTACTTCCAGTCAGCTAGGATGAGTGTCTGATAGTCCACACCCACAGTGCCACACCTACTCCAAAAAGGCCACACCTACTCAGACGGGGCCATATCTTCTAATGGTGCCACTCTCTGGGTCAAGCATATACAAACCATCACAAGTTCTCACACCTTACAGTCTGTTTAAATTCAATGGTTTTATTTGTGTTTTCATCACAGTTGTAGAACCATGAGACCATAAGGTCTTACTCCTTTAAGCCATAGTTTTTAGTATAAAATCACAGTGTGATAAACAATAGCTAATCCTTCGTAGTCCATTACGGCATCATTCAGACCTGGGAATTTGTTTCCTGCATACTGCACTTGTATGCTTTTAGCCTTTTGTATTTATACTGATGTGACCTAATAGTTCTTCTTTACTTCCTCAGTTACATTACTTTGTTCAGAACCACTTCACAAGTGCAAGAATGGCTCTGGTTGGACTTGGTAAGTCTGAGATTGCCTGCATGTCAGTTTGCTTCCCAAGAGCAACCCCTTAAACTGTGTGACATATGCATAGGGCTAAATATTTTGAAAACTCTAGGAGGATAGTATACGATAGGGTTTTAATTACTAGTTATTTGGAAAATAAATTACAATATTTTACTACTTCCTTTAAAGTCTTGACAATGTTTACAAAATTTATAAGCAAAGAGCATCACTAATAATTAAGAAAATTTTAATCTGTGAGATTGGCAAAAATTAAAGGGTTGGCTTTTCCCAGTATTACCTAGGATTTGGAGAAATATACACTGTCAAAATTGATGGCATGGTGGCTCATGCCTTTAATTCCAGCACTCCAGAAGCAGGTAGACCTCTCCAAGTTTGAGACCAGCCTGGTCTACTGGTGAGTTCTAGACCAACCAGAGCTACATAGTGAGACTCTGTCTTGAAAAGAAAAAGAATTATTGATAGAATATAAGTTGACAGCTTTTAAATATATCTATTAAAGGTTCTTTATTTTGGATACTATATAGCCACGTATCAAGTGTGTGACTTGTAGATATCTTGCATGGTTTGTCTTTTTATTCTTGATTGCCCTTCAGTGTACAATGCAAGATTCCAACAGCTATTAGAAACATGCTAATGCTTATTAAGGTATTGGTTGAATAAATGATGTATTCATCGAGTGGGATATTTTATAACCATTTCTAACTACTTAGATACAAAATATGGAAAAAATTTAGAAACATTAAAGACAATAATAGCACTTATAAATAGGGTCTTGAGATTTAACTCAGTAGAAAAACATGTCTAGCCTGCTTGGGACCTTAGATTCAGCCTCTGGCACCACAAAAGAATAAAAGTGAGCTGGGTAGTGGTGGCTCACACCTTTAATCCTAGCACCCCGGAAGCAGGGGCATATGGATCTCTAAATTCAAGGCCAGCCTGGTCTACAGAGTGAATTCTAGGACAACCAGTGCTACACAGAGAAACCCTGTCTCAAAGAAGATAAAAAAGTGAAAGAAAATTAATATATACCAGTAACTATACAGGAAAACATCTGGATGAATATAATAATAATAAAGTGTAAATTGATACAGGAAGAGTGTTATTTTAGCAAGAGGATTCATGTTTTCTTTGCTGTTTATTTCTGTAATATTTGGGTACTTTGGGATTTAAATAATTTATTAGTATGTGTGTGTACATGATTAGCAGCTGAGCACATGCCATCACCACCACGTGTGGAGGTCAGAAGACAATTCTTCCACCCTCAGCTGGGTTCCAGGGATCCAACTCTGGTCTCCAGACTGGTGTGGTGCTTTTGCCTGCTGATCTGTCTCAAAGCCTGGTTTATATTTAATAGTTACATCTTTTAAAACAAAGAAAAACATAAACTTTATAATTGTATTATAGAAATATTGAGTCTAGCTTTTTTTTGCTTCCATTGAAACAGGTGTGAGTCATTCTGTCCTAAAGCAAGTTGCTGAACAATTTCTCAACATGAGGGGTGGCCTTGGTTTAGCTGGTGCAAAGGCCAAATACCGTGGAGGTAAGTATTTTTTCTCCTAGATTTAATAGCATGTGCCAGAGGCATTTCTCTGCAGAAATAGCATGTTGGAGCAGTATTGGCTAGATTTTTACTACCAAACCATTTTAGTACAGAAGAAAAGAAGTAGGTGGCTCAGGTGTTATGGGAAACATGCTTTGACTGGGGATTCCTGGTAAACCACAGACCTTAACCTTAGTTAATAGTACTGTGTCATAGAGAATACTGATGAGTAAAGCCAATAATAATATTTTCTTACTCCTCCCTCCTTACATGACCCAGGTGAAATTAGAGAGCAGAATGGAGACAATCTGGTCCATGCTGCCATTGTAGCAGAAAGTGCTGCCCTTGGAAATACAGAAGCGAATGCATTTAGTGTACTTCAGCATCTTCTTGGTGCTGGACCACATATCAAAAGGGGCAACAACACCACCAGCCTCCTGAGCCAGAGTGTTGCCAAAGGAAGTCACCAGCCTTTCGATGTGAGTCTGAGCAGTCAATATCTCCTGGTTTAGCTTCCTGAAGCATGTTACTTGTGATACACCTTCATTATCTATTAATGATAATCTGATTTTAAAATTTAAGATGAACAATTATGAGCTTGATTGGGTGGCTCAAACCTGGTATCATTCTACCACACTAGAAACAGAGGGAAGGGTAAATGCTTACCTTGCAAGCATGAGGACCTCAATTCAATCCCCAGAAACCATGTAAGAAGGCTAAGAGCCGTGGCAAATGCTTATAATCCCAGTGCGGGGGTAGGGGGTGGGGGGGTGGAGATAGGTTGGTCTCTGGGCTCCCTGACCAGTTTGCTTGCCTACTAGGTGACTTCCAGGCCAGTAAGTGACCTAGTCTCAAAAGCCAAGGAAGTCATTGCCTGACAAACGATACCAAAGCCTACACAAACGTACACAAGATCACGTATGCAGATACGTGAGCTCTTTAAAGAAAGAAAATGTTAATAAAAGAAATGCTTCACTGTCTTTATTTCCATGGATATAACTGGTATCTTCCTCTCTGTTTCTGTTCCTGTGGCTGTACCTGGGTTTTGCTGTTCGTTGTTTTACAAGCAAGTGGCCAGAAAAGGCTATGAATTGTTTATACATACCTCCTTCTTGAGATTAAATTAATACAAAAATGATGACATTAAGAACAGGAGGGATTGGAGACATGGCTCAGCAGTTAAGAGCACCGACCGCTCTTCCAGAGGTCTTGAGCTCAATTCTCAGCAACCACATGGTGGCTCACAACCATCTGTAATGGGATCTGATGCCCTCTTCTGTTATGCATACATACATGTAAATAGAGTGTACACACACAGAAAAAAAATACATATATATATGTGTGTGTGTGTGTGTATAATATATATGTGTGTGTATGTATACATATGTGTGTATATATTATGAATAAATAAATATTTTTAAAAACTAGCCTCATAATAACTTTTAGGTTGTTGGTAGTGGTGGTTGTTGTTTGAGACAAGGTCTCATATGTTCCATATTGGTCTCAAAACTTGCTATGGCTGAAGACGACTTTGACCACCTAATATTCTTGCCTCTACCTCCCAAACGCTAGGATTACAAGTGTGTACCATCATGCCTATGTTAACTTTTGATACTTTTATGACAGGAAGATGTTTTCAAAATGTGATATTTGCATCGGGAATGTATGAAATGTCAACCAGTCATGGTGGCATACTCTTGTAATCTCAGCACTTGGAAAGTGAAGCAGGAGGATCAGGAGTTCAAGGCTAGCCTATACTATGTAACAAGACCCTGCCTCAAGTGAGAAAGAAAAAATGTGAAATGTCAACCAAGTATTTATAATTACTTACTTTAGTAAATGAGCTGAGAATGATGGTGCACATCTGTAACCCTAGAGCATGTGAGGTAGAGACAGTAGGGTTAGGAGTTCAGCACCCCTATCTAGGTACCAAGGTTGAAGCTAGCCCAGACTACATAACATCCTGTCTCAGAAAGAAAAAGACAGACAGAAATGTACTTGGGAGCAAAGGCATGTGCCACCACCACCCAGCTAAACCAGTGATTCTTAAACTTCATGGTGCGTAAGAATCATCTAGAGTGTGGGTCTGAAATGTGGAGTTTTCAGGCTGTATTCACAAAGATGTGAATTAATAAATCTGTTGCAAGAACCTGAAAGTCAGGGCCGGAAAGATGACTCAGTGGTTAAGAGCATCACTGGCTTCTCTTTCAGAGAACTGGGGTTCAATTTCCAGTACCCACATGGCAGCTCACAACTGTTTGTTACTCCAGTTCTGGGGAACTCAACACTCTCATACAGGCAAAACTCCAATGCATAAGAAATAAAAATAAATAAATCATTTATTTTAAAAAAAATCTGAAAACCAGCAGAGTGGTGGTGGTGCATGCTTTTGATCCCAGCACTTGGGAGGTAAGTGGATCTCTGTGAGTTCAAAGCCGGCTTTGTCTAGTTTTAGGATAGCTGAGGCTATACATAGAAACCCTGTCTTGAAAAACCAAAAAAAAAAAATAAAAAAACCTGAAAATCTTTATCTTTTGACAACTTAGATGATATTCTATGCATTCAGGGTCAATCTCAGGAGTTTGAAACTTGACTCACCCTATCTGTTATGAGCTAAATTTCTTGCTACCTTAGATGGCTATGGCTACTAGGCCAAATCTGTGTCTAGCCCAGTGCCTTTAGTTTATAGAAGTACAAGCAAATTGGTGAGCCAGATGGTACCAACGGCAAAATAAAGAAATGCAGTGTGTCCCGCTGCAGTCCACATCTCCATCACCGTATGCTGCAGCTATGTTTGTGCTACCCTTAGTCATCAAGAGAAGCTTCAGAAAGCCCAGTAAACAGGAAGGTTTAAATGACACAAAACACTCTAAAGCTTTGCAGTTCTGAAAGGGATAATCTGCAGACATTTCAGCCCTTGCCAGAGTTAAGTAAATTACTGGGTTTTGTTTATATTATAATCTTTATCCAAATAATCTTGGGAAAGTGTGATCTCTTCTACCTGGAAAAATACTATAAAGTTCCATTATATTTCAGGTTTCTGCATTTAATGCCAGTTACTCAGACTCTGGACTCTTTGGGATTTACACTATCTCCCAGGCTGCAGCTGCTGGAGACGTAAGTTACTAATTCATTCACTCCTAAAGCTTTTCTCCCATTGCTGTGTATTTAGTTAAATGTGAAATGTCTAAGTGCCATGCTTTGTCATAGATCATTATGATATATCATTATCTGTTACTTGGAAAACTTCACAAATTGTATATTAATGCTTACAGGAAGGGGAGATGCATACTTTGTTCTTCTTAAACATGTGATTCTGACATAGTCCAGGATGCATATTTGTAGCTCTTCATTGTAGAGATGGTGTTAGTAAGAAGGCTGGGGTGTCACTCAGTTGGTAGAGTGCTTCCTTGTAATGTATGGGGCCCTGGGTTTAGTCAGCATTGTCATATAAACTGGCTGTAGTGGCATATGCCTATAATCTAGTGTTCTTAACCCTGGTGCCAGGTATGTGGCAGGAAGATCAAAAGCTACATAATGAGTTCTGGGATGTATGAATTTTTATCTCAAAAAAAAAAAAAAAAAGAAAAAAAGAAACAGAAGGAAAAGAAACTCAGCTGAGGTTCTGAGCAGCAACACAGTTTGGAGCTGTGGAGGGAACAGAAGAGCAAGAGAAAATGGTATTGAGTGCAAAGGAATGAAAGTTGGTGCAAAGAGGGGAACTTAGTCTATAAAGAGGCTGGAAGAAGGTGAACAGTTTTTACACTGAAAGTTTTAAGTTGAAGGAAGTATATTCATGAAGATAGAAGTAGTTGAAAAGATTGGCAGGAATAACTAAAGGGATGACTTAGGAGTATGGGCCAGTTTTAGAAGGCATAGGGGTAGGGGGCAATAGGTTGGGAGGAAGTGAGCAGTTGAGGCATTAGAGATCTTACTAAAGTGGGGAAGTAGGGAGGTGACTAGAGTGAGGCCAGGCTTTGGAATTTGAGACTTTGAGGGGACTGTGTAACCTTAGGCAGTTCTACCTTATGTAGTCTAGGGTTGTGGCCATGAGAGTGGGTAACAAATATGGAAAGGAAATCAAGGTCTTAGAATTTAGGTCATTATACAAAACAATAAGCCACAAGTCCAGAATGATGCCAGGCCTGAGGTGGAGCAAATCCTAATTTGTTTGTTCTGCAAATATGTACCAAGTACCCACATCAGTGAAACTTTGGATTTTTTCAATTTCTCCTGTTTTGCTTACTGAACTCTGATGTTCCAAATGTGTGTAAGCCTTCCAGGTTAGCTGTGTTTGTGTGTGTTCCTAAGAAATAGTAGTAACATGGAGTCTATTCTATCTTCCCTAAGGAAGAGGCACCAGTTTCTGCCAGTTTCTGCTCTATGCTTCTTAAGATTTGTAAGAAGCTTGGTGGCTACTGTAGATTTTATCGTTGTATATTACATGTGTGTGTATAAGTGCAGCTTCATTCTCAGTACTGTGACAGTCAGCATTTAAAGGAAAGGGCTTTTATTTTGGCTCACGGTTTCACTTTATCATGGTGAAGAGGGTGTGATGGTGGAAGTCACAGAGGCAGCTCCTCACTTCTTCTGGATTGAGATGCAGAAAACAGGAGCAGGAGCAGAACCAGCTGTATCACCCCAGGCCCAGCCCCAGTGACTGTGACTGTTACTAGTTATGTCCTAAATGCTCTGTAACCTCTCAAAGTAGCACCACCAGCTGCATGGTCACATGGTGACCACAGAATTCCCATGAACACTAGAACTTTGCCTCAGTACAGGAGCATTGATTACCTCAGGAGAGCCAGGCGCTGGCCACTGATGACTTTTTACTTGTGTGCTCTAGGTTATCAATGCTGCCTACAACCAAGTAAAAGCAGTTGCTCAAGGAAACCTTTCCAGTGCTGATGTCCAGGCTGCCAAGTAAGTTTCTATATTTCTTTCTTTTCTTTTTTTTTTTTTTTTTTTTTTGAGACAGGGTTTCTCTGTATAGCCCTGGCTGTCCTAGAACTCACTCTGTAGACCAGGTTGGCCTCGAACTCAAAAATCCACCTGCCTCTGCCTCCCAAGTGTTGGGATTAAGGCATGCGCCACCACCACCCAGCAAGTTTCTATATTTCTATATTATATACTTCATAGTTCAGTTATTTAAAAGCTGATTTTAAAAAAAATACTATATGCTCAGGCTAGAGAAATAGCTCAGTGGTTAAGACCATTGGTTGTTCTCCCAAAGGACCCAGGTTCAAATCCTAGCATACACATGACAGTTTACAACTGTCTATAATTCCCACTTCTGGGAGATCTGACACTTTCCCACAGGCATATATGGAAGTGGAGCACCAAAGTAAATAAAATTTCAAAAATTAAAAAAAAATATATTATTATATGTTCATAAGAATTGAAAAGTAAAGAACAGTATTAACAAGGAAAGGAAAGGTTATAGTTCAGTGGTAGAGACTGCCTTGCATGTACAGGACATGGGTTCTAATCCCAGCACTACAGAAATGACCCTTGTTTTCCTACTTATGGTTCTTCTTTTTTCATATTTTAAAAAGAAATTAGGGGCTGAAGAGATGACTCCGCAGTTAAAAGCGTTGGCTATTCTTCCAGAGGACCCAGATTCAATTCCCATTAGCAACTACATTGCAGCTTAAACCATCTATGAATCCAGATCCAGGGGTCCATCACCCTCACACAGACGTACATGCAGGCAAAACACCAATCAATGTGCATAATATAAAAATAAACAATTTTTATATTTTTCTTTATGTGTATGAGTAGTTTGCCTGTTTGGCATGTATGCAAGTGCACAACATGTATGTCTTGTACCCTCAGAAGTCAAAAGAAAGTATTGGATCCCCAGGATCCAATGATTGTGAACCTGTGTGTAAGTACTAAGAACCAAACTCAAGCCTTTTGCAAGAGCAATAAGTACTCTTAACCACTGAGCCATCTCTCAGACCCATCTTTCTTTTTTGTATGTGTGGGCTCACCCATGCTATGGCATGTGTATGGCATGTGTATGGAAGCCAGGACAACTTGAAGTAGCTGTTCCCTCTTTCTACCATGTAGATCCCAGGGACTCGTTATGTTTGGTAGCAAGCACCTTTACCCTCAGTGATTCATATCTAGTATAGATAACTCAGATACCTTTTGAAGATGTGTTTATAAGGAATTACAATTTCTTTATGGCATAATTGTGAATTAAGTCTGTCTGTTTCATTTCAAAATGAAGCTTTAGCATCCATGTTTAAGCTATGGAGCATAGAAGATGTACTTTCCCACCTGGCCTGTGCATCATGCCCCTCCCTTGTTGAGATAAATCCCAATTGAGCGCCTTTAATCCCAGCACTTGGGAGGCAGAGGTAGGCAAATTTCTGAGTTCGAGGCCAGCCTGGTCTACAGAGTGAATTCCTGGACAGCCAGGGCTACACAGAGAAACCCTGTCTCGAAAAACAAAAAAAAAAAATCGCAATTCAGTAATGGGATTTGGTGCTCTGTGCTTTGGGTGTGTGTGTGTGTGTGTGTGTGTGTGTGTGTGTGTGTGTGTCTGTGAGAGAGAGAGAGAGAGAAAGAAAGACAGAAAGACACACAGAGAGAGAGAGAGAGAGAGAGAGAGAGAGAGAGAGAGAGAGAGAGAGATCAACCAAGTGGATGGTACATTAAGAGTCACATAAGTAGACATATTCTCTTACTAGAAATCCCTGCCCTAGGGGCTGGAGAAATGGCTCAGTGGTTAAGAGCACTGGTTGCTCTTGCAGAGAACCTAGGTTCAATTCCCAGCTCACAACCTGTCTGTAATTCCAGTTTCAGGGATCCAACACCCTCATATAGACATACATGCAGGCAAAACACCAATGTTCATTTTAAAAAAAAAAGTAGTTTTTTTTTTTTTTTTAAGGAAAAGAAAGGAGAGGGAAAGAGAGAGAGAGAGACAGAGAGAGAGAGAACGAAAACATACCTTTAATCTTGGCACTCAAGAGGTAGAGGCATTTTGAGGTCAGCCTGGTCTACAGATTGAGTTTCAGGACAGCCAGGGCTACCCAGAGAAACCCTGTTTTGAGAAGAAAAAAAAAAGTAAAAATAAAAGAAAGAGAAATGCCTAGAAAGGGGGCTGGAGAGATGGTTCAGACGTTAAAAGCTCTGGCTGCTTTTTCAGAGGACCAAAGTTCAATTCCCAGTACCACAGCTTAGCTGTCTGTAATTCCTGTTCCAGGAGATCTGACTCCCTCATGTAGGCAAAACTCAAAATATACATAAAATAAAGGAAACAAAACAAAGGAAAAAGAAATGCCTGGAAAAGGTAAAATCAAAATAAATAAAAATATAATCATAGCTGAGCATGGAGGTACACACTTTTAATCCTAGCACTCAGGAAAAGGCGGCAGGCAGATCTGAGTTTAAAGCCAGCCATAGTGAGTTCCAGACAGCCAGGGCTATGTAGAGAGACCATATCTCAAAAAAACCCAACAACAACAACAAATATTTTTTTTCATATGTTAAAAGTTGCTTCATGATTAAAACTGACCTTAAAAGTTTTACTTAAGCTAAACTCCAAAATCAAAGGACAGCCTGTTGAGTTGAGAGCTGTTTTGTATTGACACTTCCAAGAAGAGAAGTATTGCTGAAGTAAGGATTATAACAGACTTTTTAGCCTATTTAAAATAATACATTTACTATCTTGCTGTTGGGGGTGGGAGTGGGGTTGGGGAAAGAGGGAGAAATAAAACTGACTTCTGCCTTTTATTGGACAGGAACAAGCTGAAAGCTGGATATCTAATGTCTGTGGAGACTTCAGAGGGTTTCCTGAGTGAAATTGGGTCACAGGCTCTAGCTGCGGGTTCTTATATGCCACCATCTACTGTCCTTCAACAAATTGACTCTGTGGCTGATGCTGATGTTGTAAAGGTAAGCAAATGAAATCAATTTCAACTTAGCTAGTTTAACCCTAGTGATCCACTTTCAGAATAACTGTGTAGCTTCCTTGGAGCCTGTGCTGGTGCAGAGAGCAGGAGAGCTCTTTACCATCATGTCTGCAAACAGCTTCCCTAGCAGCTTGGGTGTATGTGTCTCCCCATTCAAGCAGATGCCCATTTTTGAACCATTTTAAACTCTTGGAGGTCAAGCAGAGTCAGATGAGTGACTTCCCAGGTTTCATGGCCACTTTTACTGCTCCTTCTCAACCCAGTCCTTTACCATGTATGCTTACAGTGTCCACATTCTGCCAACCTAAGACCTTCTTGTGCTAGCTTCCCCACTCATCTTAAATAATAGTTTCTTACAAGAGTTGAGCTGTTTGTTACAGCCAGGTAGTGGTGGTAGAGACAGGTGCATCTCTGAGTTCGAGGCCAGCTTGGTGTACAGAGTCAGTTCCAGAACAGCAACAGCAGGGACTCCACAGAGAAACCCTGTCTCAACTCAATCTTTTTTTTTTTTTTGGATGGTTCAAGTTGAGTACTGATACAGTGAACTCTGCTGTAAATCTCTCGTCGGTGGCGCTTCTACAGTAAAGACACCTCTCCTTTTACTGTAGGTGTCTTAACCATCTTTTCACCATTGTGTGGTGACATGGTGACAGTGGGTAGAGTCAAGTCTGGTTTTAGATACTCCCCCTGCCTGCATTTCAGTTGGCCCAGAATTCATTCTGATAGCATCTAAAAAGTCCACTTCCGTGTAAGGGCTGTGTGAGTCCTCGCTCACCCTCCTCTACCCCTTCTCTCTCGAATCAGAAAAGCTAGCCTTGCTCTACGTAGTCCTGCCCTATGCTATTACATGTACCATAACCTTTGAATTTGAAGTAATGACATGGAGAATACCAGAGCCAGCCAGTGTTCTGGAGGCCAAAGTGAGAAGATAGTGAGTTTCAAGCAGCTTGGACTACGTATCCTCTCAGTACCACCACCAACAGCCCCTCTTCCAAAAGAAAAGGAGCACCAAGACATAAAATCTACCTTTATGTTAACAACGACAGTATTTTGATTTAACCCAGGCCTTTTACCATTGTAATACAAAGTAAAGTGCAGCCTACCGGCGGCCATTCTTCCTGGTTTTGAAAGTCTGTCCTCATCTGGAGACTTCCGTTTGCTTAGTTGCACATGTGATGCTGTTCATATTCAGAATAAAACACTGACTGTCTCACAGTTAATTGGCTTATGAGGCTGTATTACAGAATTGCTGTCTTAGAATGTCTTGTCCATAAACTCAAAATATATGGTTTATCTATTTGATGATAACATTATTTAACTTTGTGTTTTATTTAAGGCTGCAAAAAAGTTTGTTTCTGGCAAGAAGTCAATGGCATCGAGTGGAAACTTGGGACATACGCCTTTTCTTGATGAGTTATAACACATATGTATATTTAAGTCTCAGCCCAGACCAGCCAACACATCAGAGGCAGGGCTCTTCATTATTAATTAATGTTAATTCAACATTTTCTCAATGAAGTCGTAGAGCCAATAAAGCATTGTGTGTAAATGTCTTTCTTGCATTCTTTCTAGGCAGTCAACAGGTATTTATTAAATGCTTTAAAGAAAACATAATAGAAAAGTAATAGAGTAATTTTTGAGTTCACCAATTACATCAGTTAAGAAATGTCAGAAACTGTTAAAATTGAGGCTAAGCAGCTTTAAAAGTAAAAATTCCAGATTATTACTGATGGCTTTTTAAAATAAAAACAACTATAAAATTTGCTCATTTTGGGATAATAACACTTGAACGGTCTGGATTTTGCCCTGTTTATAGTAAAACTGCATTTCTAAAGAACATCCTCTCAGCTGGTTCCTTCATTTGTGTCTGACTCCCTCTCCTGTCTCTTCCTTGCTTGTTTCAGTCCTGACATTCCAAGTAAAGGTATCACTGAGAGCAGGGGTTGTAATGTAAACAACCAGTCCAAAACCTCAAGGAAAACTATACCTTACAAGTGTTCAGCCATTCTGATGATTGGGCAGGTTCCTCTAGTGACGTTGTAAAATCTGAGCAAATGATGATAAGACTCTGAGAACAGGTCTGCAGAGCCTGTTAGATCCCGAGCTGGTAATGGAAGAAGGTTTTTCTGTAGTCATAGGAGAGCTGGTAAGTCGCGCAGGAAATCTACAAATCAGCACCATGGAAGGCATAAAAATTGGATGTTTAAAAATAAAAAGTTCTGTGGCCACAAATTTGTAAACCAATACCTAACCAAACTTTGATACCTGTTTACCTTTGCCCTCCTCAACCTGTGCATAATCCTCCAGCCAAAAGGCATCTGAGATGGAGGATGCTGGAGTGGAGGAGGAGGAGGAAGAGATGGCTTTGTCTTGCTCCACCATTGCCCAGTATGGAGAAGGGGCCCTCAGTTCTTTGTCATCCTCGTGAATTACTACGTCACAGTTAATGTCTTTGCCAACACTAATAGTGTGGTCCTTCTTTTTATACGCATGCCATTCTGTGGAGATGGATATCGGTGTCCTTACAGGGTGATTCCAGACTGACCGGGGGTACCTGTAATACTTCAGTTTTTTATCTAAAACTGCATCTTCATGGCCATCCCTTACAAAAGACTCTTTTGCCTGCTCCGTTTGCTTTGGTGTGCTGAAATGAAGAGTGAATACAATAAATTCTTACTGTCTTAACAGAGTCCCGTAACAGAATATCTTATAAACTACTTGCCCCATAGTTAAAAAAAAATAAAGTATTCAGGGCTAGAAACATGGCCCATATTAGGCAACTCACAGCTGCCTGTAACTCTAGTTCCAGAGGACCCTACACCCTCTTCCAGCCTCTGTGGACACTGTACTCAACTTGCACATACACACACATATAATTAAACCATTGTTTTCCTTTTTTGAGAAAATCTAAAAGTACAAATTACCTTCATTACTTTCTACATCATTGAAGTGTTAATGAAATGGATTCTTGATGTTTGAATACAAATCCATTATTTTATGTGTATGAGTGTTTTACCTGCATGTACATGTTTGCCACGTGTATGCTGGTGCCCAAGGATATCAAATGAGATGGTCAAATCTGCTGAAACTGGACCTGTGGACAGTCATTTCTTAAACATTTAAAGTCCCCTAAAGACATACAAACATACACATACTTAAATGAAATCAGGTATTTCCTAGTTAATTGAAGAGGCTGCCCACCCAACTTATTCCCCACGTGCATACACACACACACACACACACACAGACCCACACCCTCCCCACTGTGCTTTAGAACACACCTACCCCAACCCCTGGTTTCAAACACTCATATCTGCCTCCCTCTTTCTCCCAAGCACTGGGAAGTTTCTTTTTAGAAGTGGCATTTTAGCTGGGAAGATGTTTGTTAAAGGCTCATATTTTAAAGTGCCTTTAATTTTTTTCTCAATCATAAATATAAGTTCAGCCTTAAATTATTTGACACTACTTTTATTTATGTATTTATATTATACTACATTATATCTGAAGGGGGCAGCTGCTTTCCCACTCAAGCCTGTGCCATCTCCACATGGGAACACAGTTCCATCTCATTTTTTAGGAGGAATCAAAGACACTGATTCTTTCTACAAAATATTTGCAGATTTGGTAACTAATTCAAATACCTTCATTTTTTTAAAAAAAAAATAATTTTTTGCCAGGCAGTGGTGGCACACACCTTTAATCCCAGCACTTGGGAGGCAGAGGCAGGTGGATTTCTGAGTTCGAGGACAGCCTGGTCTACAGAGTGAGTTCCAGGACAGCCAGGGCTACACAGAGAAACCCTGTCTTGAAAATAATAATAATAATAATTTTTTTGAGGGGATGGAGAGATGGCTCAGCAGTTAAGAGCACTTGCTGCTCTTCTGGAACTCCTGAGTTCAATTTGCAGCAACCACACAGTGGCTTACAACCATCTATAGTGGAATCAGATCCCTTTTCTGATGTGCATGAAAACAGAGCACTCAAGTACATAAAATATATAATATGCAGATCTTTTTTTAAAAAAATCAAGTATGCAGGAAAACAAACCAAAAAATTAATTTAAAATGTCACACACAAAAAAAAATGTTATGGCTACCACTCAGATCAAGAAATACTGTTTTGGCTTTTCTTGCTACCCGGCCATCTTGGCGGCTGATCTTGGTTGGGGGTTGTCCCGCACCTAAGGCAGGAAGATGGTGGCCGCAAAAAAGACGAAAAAGTCTCTGGAGTCGATCAACTCTAGGCTCCAGCTTGTTATGAAAAGTGGAAAGTACGTGGTGGGGTACAAACAGACTCTGAAGATGATCAGACAAGGCAAAGCGAAGTTGGTTATCCTCGCCAACAACTGCCCAGCTTTGAAGAAATCTGAAATAGAGTACTATGCCATGTTGGCTAAAACTGGTGTCCATCACTACAGTGGCAATAATATTGAATTGGGTACAGCGTGTGGAAAATACTACAGAGTATGTACACTGGCTATCATTGACCCAGGTGATTCTGACATTATTAGAAGCATGCCAGAACAGACTGGTGAGAAGTAAACCAGAACGTTTTCCTTTAATAAAACTTTGCCAGAGCTCCTTTTGGAAAAAAAAAAAAAAAAAGAAAAGAAATACTGTTTTGGGTGCTAGTTAAATCTCACACACATCCTCCTTGCTTAGTCACTACTCTTTTTGGGTGGGATCTGTACAAAGCACACCTGTGGACTACATCTGGCCCTTGACTCCCAAGCTTGAGCACCTGAAGTGAGGTTGATACATAAAGGTCATTTTCTAGTCATGGTCCTTCAGCAGTATTTATGAGCAATGCATGGTTACAGAAACCTGCTGTTAAGAAATCCTGTTGGAATTAAGGGCCATTCTTGTAGCAAAGCACTAGATTTAACATTGTAGAGAGTCTCATGCTCTAAGCACCCCTGGGACACCTTTCAGAAGGGTCCCTTGTAGTCCTATAAGCTCTCAGGGAGTTCATTGTGGGGCAAGGGGATTGTCAGTTTTTCATTCTGGATGAATCACATGGTAGGTTGAAGGAAACAAGACTGACTTCTTGTCTTCATGGAGTTTCCATTTTCCCAGAGACGACTAATCACATCAATGATTTAATTAAAATTGGAATCATTATGGAGAGACACTGCTATGGACACATGACGGGTGGTTCTGGCCATACTAAGATTCCCTGTAGGAAGGCCTCTAAGAAAGTTTGCACTGAACCTTAGGGTATAAATGAACAACAATGTAACCATGGTGTAGACAGAAGAGAGTGTGAAAAGCTGAAAGCCCAGGCAAGTAGAGGGATGGAGACAACTGAAAATGGTATGAGCCTGGGCTTCAGAAGAGCAATAAAGACAGTTTATTATAAGACTTTGGTGTTTATCCTAAGGACACATGTTCCTAAAGTTCTTAACCTAGAATATGCTATGCTCATATTTACATTGTAAGAAGGTTATCCCATGTAAAGAGGGAGCAGGAATCAAGGACAGGAGTGGGGTGCTCAGATGGTAGCTTTGGGACAATGGTGGCAGGGAGAAAGTGGGTACTGAGGGGAGATACCAAGTAGTGACTGAGGGACTCTCAGAGGGGACAAAAGAATCAAGCCTAAAACTTTGGCTTCTTATCTAGGCAGAATATCCCAGTAGGATACCAGCGGTCTTGTGGTTTGGGTGTGAAATGTACCACTAAGAGCCTGGGGCTGAGCACTTGGTCCCCGATGCTGGTGGTATTTGGGGAATTGGAAACTTTAGGGAGTAGAGGCTAACTGCAGAGATAAGTCACTGGGGACATTCTCTGAGATACGCTGTCCCTTTCTGCCACCGTGAAATGAAGATGTTCTTCATCCACACATTTCTCACCATTATGTTCTGTCAAACAAAGCACATGGGACCAAATGATCATTGACAAAACCCTCTGAAGCCATGGGCCAAAGTAAATTCTTCAGCTACTTGGGTATTTTGGTCAAATAAATAGGGGGGAACGGGCCTGAAAAGATGGCTCAGCGGTTAACAGCACTGACTGCTCTTCCAAAGGTCCTGAGTTCAGATCCCAGCAACCACATGGTGGCTCACAACCATCTGTAATGAGATCTGACGCCCTCTTCTGGTGTGTCTGAAGACAGCTACAGCGTACTTATTCATAATAATAAATCTTAAAAAAAAAAATAGGGGAGGGGGAATAATACAACTGGCTTTTGATTTTAAGGATAAATTTGAGGAGGTTGCCATATCTCTAAATGGAGATAATACACTTTGCAAGTGCTTAGTGTATGGATAGTGACAGAAGCCATAGCTACAGAGACAACCTAAGAAACTGAGGAGAGCCAAAGACTAAGCTCTGAGAAACTCAAGTTGGTTAAAACACCAAGAGAAAGAACCCAAAAGTAAAAGGAAAATCAGCAGAGAGTGGTCTCAGAAAACTGGGAAAGATATGTCAAGGGCAGGAATAAAGGGATTGAGTAGTTGTAAGAATCTAATGCTGCTTAAAAAGTAAGCAAAACACCCAGGCAGTGGTAGGACACAGCTTTAGTCCCAGCACTGAGGAGGCAGAGGCAGCCAATCTCTGAGATCAAGGTCAGCCTGGTTTATAGTGCAAGTTCCAAGACAGCACTACACAGAGAAACCAGTAAAATAAAAAAGTTATCAATATCTAGATAGATAGGTACACCTGCTTGCACACACTCATATGGCAAGCAAAGTAAAAAACTCCATTGGAATTTCAATCTGAAGGTGGCAGATGATCTGGGAATAGGCTCAGCTGAGAAGAGACAAAAAAAAAGCAATGCCTGTATTGGAGTGCCTGGGATGTGTGTCTCCTCAGGAAATGGAGAGCTCTAACAGCTTTTTCATCAGATGAGGACAGAAGGAATTAGTGTTTACTAAGAAAGCAGGGGCTTACAAAGGGCATTGTGCTGGTTGGGTTTTGTCAACTTGACACAAACTTAAGACATATCTGGAAAGAAGGAATCTTAGTTGAGAAAGACTCCCTAAGCTTGGTCTGTAGGCATATCTGGAGGATTGCCTTATTAGATGATATGGGTGGGCCCAGCCCAGTGTGGGTGGTGCCATCCCTGGGTAGGTGGTTCTAGATTGTATAAGAAAACCAGTAAGCAGCATTCCTCCATATTCTCCAGTTCCTCCCCTGACTTCATTTGAATGATGGACTATGATGTGGAAACATAAGCAAAATAAACCCTTTCCTCTACAGATTTCTCTTTGGTCATGGTGTTTTATCGCAGTAATAGAAACCCTAACTAGACAGGTATAAATGTTATTCAGAATGATCCAGAAAGTTACCAAGAGGGAGAAGAGGAAGTAGAATTCTCAGACCATGTATGCATGCCCCTGTGGTGGTCAGCTTGGCACCAGGTATCTTTCTCTATCATGCTCCACCTTTCTAGAAAGGGTTTCACTGAACCTGCAGCTCACCAGTTGGACTAGATTGGCTGCTGACCATTGAGCTCTGGGGGTCCTCTTGTCTGCCCTGCTGCCACTGGAGTTAGATATGTTCCACCACACTTGGCTTTTACATGGGTACCCAGAATACAAATGCAAGTCCTCATGCTTTCACAGCAAGCATTTTGCCCACTAAGCCAGTTCCTCAGCCCCATCTTAACCTATAACCTATGTTTTTGGGCTAGACAGACTGCATTGGCACAGTGCAGCCAGCTTTGGGGACAGAGTACCCATTAATGACTGCTGATTCCTTTTTTTTTTTTTTTTTAAGTTTTTTCAAGACAAGGTTTCTCTGTATAGCCCTGGCTGTCCTGGAACTCACTCTGTAGACCAGGCTGGCCTCGAACTCAGAAATCTGTCTGCCTTTGCCTCCCAAGTGGTGGGATTAAAGGCATGCACCACCACTGCCCGACTGCTGATTTGTTTTCTAACTTGAGTTACCTTTATAACACTCCCTCATGGGACGTCCTGCAGAATGTCCTGTGTAGAAAAGTATCATTCACTAAGCCCTAGCAGTGAAACCGAATCCTCCTACCATAACTGTTCCCACTTGATGATTCTCACATTAAGTCAGAATATTGTACCTCACAGGCCTGGGTTTCACAACATTGTCCTAAAGTAAACTACTTACTGTGGGATTGGAAATTTGGTCTCGGGGATCAAATCATATACGTCTTGCCATTCCTGGGGTATTTCAAGAAAGCCTCGGTAAGCCTTGATTTGTAGCACTGTTCCGATGGTGATATTTTGCAAAAGCTTTAAAAATTCACGGAGGGTATATCCTAACACATTGGCATGTCCAACACTAATCAGAACATCACCTGTAAAAGGAAAACAGATAAAATAGTGGCTTGAAAAGAGCTATACTGATCAGGAACTTTACTGAAATATTTTAAGGGCTCATATGTTGGTTCACCGTGACCAAAGCAAACACTTTCTTCTGGCATGAGTGTTCTTAGCATGATAAAGATGCTTAAGAAAGTTTCTAAGTAGCTGTCTAATCGTATCTGAAGGACAACTCCAAACCATAAGCATACAGAAATGAGTGCTGTTCCTAGTAAAGAGAAGCCGTTTTCCCCTCCTGCCTGCATGGGATTACCAGGCCCTCCACAGCAAAAAGGCTAAATTAGGCACAAAGGCTTCTGTTTAAATTTTCTGCCCCTTCCTAAATTAAATTGAGCAAATAACTATATGATATATTAATTGGCTTGCATTAATTATGCTTATGATATGTATATGCAGAACGTGTGTTGATTCCAAGGAACCTAAACTTGTGCTGCTCTTGCCTCCACCTCCTCAGCATATCTCACTAGAATTGGTTCAAAAGACTGAGAACAGGTCCACAGGCAGCATGGGGAATCATGATTGCCAACCAAAGAACTTTTGAGTACCCAGCAGTTGGAAAGGGATCTATAGCTCAACAACAAAATCCCAGTTCCACAAAATGAATGCTAGTCTCAGGAGGACTTCATAAATGAGCAGTGTCAGGTTGCAGTATTCACTTGTAAGGACTTAACCACCACCACCCCTGCCCCCCACTGCCTGCTCCCACCAGCCCCATGAAGACCTGTTAACTGGACCTGCTCACCAGGCATTCCTGCCTGGGCCACTGAACCTGCATTGGGACAACAGGAGTGTCCAGATTTCTGCATCCTTTGGTCATTCCCCATTTTCCAAGCCTGGTTCTCCAGATTTCCTGACAATTCTGCCAGACATTGCCCTAAATCATGTGCCTTAACTACAGTTTGCTGTTGCTTATAATAAGGAGCACGTGTATTAATATTCAGCAAAGCCTGTAAGGAGGAATTCAGAAGGTTTGCTCTTAAAGGGTAGATTCACTCTGGAGACATTTGTGACTTTCAGTACTTCTCAGTGGGGAGCAGATGTAGTCTTGAGAGTTTCGCTATGGGCAAGGCCATGTCAAGGACCCCAATACTCATGCAGATGGCAAAGCCTTCCCCAGGTGAAGCTCAGAAGCATGCCAACACCTTCCTTTGGTCCAAGTATGAACACGTTGACCAGTGTGCAAAAACTAGCAACTGCAGCTTTCTCCTCTTGAAGAACTGCAACCTGACACTGCTCATTTATGAAGGCCTCCCACTGAGACTAGCTAACTCCTCCTCGTCCTCCTTCTGCAGCACATAGGCCGTATTCTCCATTAAAATGGGTACAGTCACCCAGTCCCTGCTTCTCTGTGTCTGTGGTTCCCTTAATATCTATAGTATCTTCATTCCTGTATTGCCCTGTCTGTGTGTGTGATGCTAGGAGCCCCCAAAAACCTTCATTCCAAGACACTGAAACCCAAGCTTGGAAAGAAGGGTCCAGAAACTGGCTGATGATGCATTACAGTATCCTAATCAGGAATTACACTGATCCTGAGGTAGTGTCCAAGCATTGCCAGGGTCATATTTCTCTAGTGCCAGATCCTGTTCTAGAAAGCCTGAGGGATCCTCCTACATTGGTTTTTGAGAAGTAGATGAGAATAAAACCAGCCACATACTGAGCTGGACACACTTATGCATCCTTGTAAAACCAGTACTCAGAAAGCTGAGGCAGGAAGGTGGAAAGTTCAAGGCCAGCCTGAGCCACATGGTGAGACTGTCTCAAAAAGCAAGCAAGACAAAGACAAAAAGCAGGTCCTGAAGCTAAGTTCAGAATTCAGCAAGAGCTACCTACCTTCAAGCTGCTTAGGATGAAACAGCTGCTCTTCCTGCTGAGGTTAATCACAGTAACAAAGTTACCCTCTTAGGGTGAGCAGTGTGCCTGATGTTAAAAGGGGCGTTTATAACTAAAAACTGTGGCCTGGTGTTCCTACTGCTTAATTATGTTGTAAGAGGGTGACTTCTATCAGGAGGACAGAAAATGAACAGCTGAATTCCCTGACTATTCTGGCTTTAAACCAAATGTGTCAAGGTATGAATATGATTGCTCTGTCAGGAGACAGATAATGCCTTTCACAGATACCCATTTAGTACTTATGAACACCAAATTCATCATGAATTTATTTCTACTTTAATAGACTTGTAGGAATGACATTGTATAGGCCTGTCTAGAATGTGTGTATTTAAATTAACTGTGCAGCAAGCACACCACTACCGAAAGATGGGTCTTTTTCTCTGTCCAACTAGAATGTAAGCTGTACACATTTCATGTGATTATGATCACATTTCGGGGGGTTTCCTTGGGGGGAGGGTGATTTTTTGGTTGGTTGGTTGGTTGGTTTTTGGCTCTCTACTGTTAACAGCCATAGGACTTGCACATGGAGAGGAATTAAGAAAACATAGAATGAGTAAATGAATCCATGAGCCTGGGTATGGCTAACTGAATAAATGTACAGTACAGTACATGGCTAATGTCCACTGTCAAAGCCATGTTAATATGTTAAAGCTATAGTAAGAGCTTAAAGCTTTGTGTATCAAACAACCACAGAAAACCAGCATCAAATTAGCAAATCAAGATAAAACACCAAAGACAAAGAACTTTAGAGCATGTGAATGAGAAATAACAGGGAGGGAGGTCTCAAAGATAGCAAATCTCATGACCACTGTGAAAAATAATGTCAAAAAGCAGATTTTGAAACTAGATATTAAGTTATCACTGATGGTCACGAAAAAAATTGGTACTCAAGCATCTGCATTGAAATCTCACTGCTTTCCAGGAGAGCCCATGCTACACAGAGAGAACCTTTCCAGGAGAGCAGTGCTACACAGAAAGAACCTATCCAGGAGAGCCCATGCTATACAGAAAGAACCTTTGAAATTGAAAATCTTTTTAAATATTTAAAAAACTCACTTCTGCTCATTAGGCCATTGGTAACATAGCATGAGGTTCATAGGAGGTCATGGGTTCAAATGTGACCTTTGACCACAATCCTTATACTTGGGTTTGCTTCCCCTGCACTCCCCTCCCATATACACATGTACATACATACATACATACATACATACATACATACATATACACACACACACACACACACACACACAATTATATATGTAATGTTTGGTTTGTATTTGGAGGTTTTTTTCAGGCAGGGACTCATGTAGCCCAGGATGCCCTTGAATGCCTCCTGATCCTTCTGCATTCACCTGCCAAATGCTGGAGTGACAGACATGTAGTCCCTAATTATCTGTACAGTCCACAGATTATCTCACTTCTTAAAGTGCCCAAACTCAACTATCTACAGTCCAGGAATACTGCAGACATTTTGAATAACAGGAGTGCAAATACTTTGTGTAATACCTAGGACAGATACTCATTCTTTAAGTGTGGACACGGTAAGTGAGTGGGTCAGCATTCTGGGTAAGTCACAGTGAATTAAAAATTGAACTTAAGCCTAAAGACATGGTTCAGTGGTTATGAACAATTGCTACTTTCCCAGAGGACCTGAGTTTGTTTCCAGCACCTGTGTCAGACAGCTCACAACTAACTGTAACTCCAGTACCAAGGGATCTGATGTCCTCTGAACTCCACAGCCACTGCACTCATGTGCATAGAATCACACACACTAATTAACCATAAAAATAATTTTTAAAGTTGAACTCTAGATTGCTGCTGACCTCCCAAAGCCCACTAGCTATAGCCTCGTTATGAGATTCTGTGTCATATTCAGCTATCAGTAATACTATATTTATATGTTGATTTGGATAAGCAATGTGTCCCCTAGGCTCAGTTATTTAAACAATTTGTTTCCCAGTTGTTTGGAGTGTTGTTGGAGGAATTATGCTACTTTGGATCAGCTTTGAGATTTCATAGACCCAACCCACCTCCAGTTTGTCCTCTGCTTTCTGCATGTGGTCGAATGTGACCTCTCAACCCCCTGCTCCAGTCACCTGCTGCCCCTCGTCCCCTGCCATCTAGAACCACGTCTCTTCCATACACATATTGTTCAAAGACAGCTAGAGCAGAGGAAATGCTCAGTGAGCTGAACAAGCAGGAGGGCCAGCGTTCAGATACCCAGCACCCATGGACGTGTTTGGTGCATGTGATGGCCCACCTGGGGGCCAGCACACACTAGCTAGTGAAATTAGCTCAACTGCAGACTCCAGACTCACATGAGAGACTCTGCCTTGGTATATATGATAAAGGAAGGCCCACAGCATCAATCTGTACCCTGTCTATACCACTCACACATGTACATGCAGAAAAAAAAATCATTTTAAACGAAAACTAGCTCTAGAGAAACCATGAGAATGAGAACTAATTGGAATGTTCTAGAGTTCTTGCTTTCAAAGCTCTTCACAACATTTTACCAAATCCTAACAACCTACAACAAAGATGGGGTTCTCCCAATCTAGATACGAGGTGCCTGAGGCTTGAAATACTAAGTGACTTTGACAAGGTGACAAGGTGACAGATCTTGGGCCTGATTTCAGAACAAGTAGCCTGAAGTGGTTTTCCCTCTCATGGCTTCAACCCACTGTGCATCCCTGACCTCTAGGCACAGCACCAGGACCCAAAGCCAACACTGGGAAAACATGTCTTGCATTGGATAGAAAACACATCACCCCAGAGACCTAAGAAGTGAGGTGCTTTTGATGAGATAGATCCTTAGGCTTAGAGTCAGAGGGAGAACGGGCTAAATTCCAGATCCTGGGCAAGCTCCTACTTGCATATTGGTTCAGTGCAGAATGTGCCCCAGGGGTGCTGAGAAGGTGTAATGAGATCTTGTGTCTCCAAAGGCTAGCTGGGATTAGCACCTTCCTGGAAAGAAGAAGTCTCGTTCACAGTCTAGACTGTGAGGTGGCTCCAGGTCTGTGTGGGTATCCCGCTCACGGACGGAAGGGAATCAATCTGACAAGGAAGACTCCACCACTAAGCTCCCGTCTCCTCCGCTGCGGAAGGAGGACCGTAAGAACGTGTCCTACCCTAGAGCGTCAGTAAGAGCCCAACAGCGTGTGCCTGGAGTGTACGCGTGCAGGCAGCTGGGTCGTGGGAAGATTTCAGACAGTGTCACATGACCGTGCTGACTCCCCGAGGCGAGTGGAACGGAAGCCTGTGGAAACCACGCTCACCTGGCTGGAGGATCCCGTCACTGGCTGCAGCCCCTTTGTTGATGAGGTGGCTAATCTGGAGATAGGGCCCATTCTGGATGAGGACCAGGCCCAATCCCAGGTTGCCCACAGTGAGTCTGGTCTGAATCACTCTGTTCAGGCTGCTTACAGATGCCTTGGCCTTGGAGCTGTATCCGTTTCCTAAGAGAACAAACGGAACTTGTCTCAGTGACTTATCAGGACAACAGCTGCATGGCAGTGGAGCTTAGGAGTTATAAAACTAGGCTTCGGGGGGCCCTGTCGCACCCATCCTGTTTGTCACATTCCCCTTTGGGAAAATGAGTGCTGAACAGTATGTAAGCAGGGCAGGTAAAGGGCTATTGTACAGTCCTAGTACATCATCAATACCGGTTACTATCATCCATTCACTTGACACTCGTTTATTGATGCAAGCAGTGTGCTCAGGCCCTGGATTAACTATAGTGACCCAGATGGGTTTAGTGCCCTTGTAGGCCTAATAGAGGACATAGCTGTCTGTCAGTCGTGTAAACACAAATTGGATGCTAAATAGGAAGAAAAAGCCAGATAACAGGGACCTGAGTTTCACACAGGGATAGGGACCCGTTTTCCCTGAAGGAGTAAATATGAATCAGAGTGAAAGTACCAGCCAGCGGGGTAGGAGGGTCTAAGGCAGGAAGGACCAGCCTCTCTGTGGGGAGGCCAGGAGCGGCATCGGGCAGGTGGGGCAGGTCACACTGCCTGGCAGATAGATGGGCTGCTATCCAGGTCTACCTTAAGGAAATCTTGCGAATAATTTAAGCTGGACATGACCGGGTTGTCATGATTTTGAATAAAATCACCATGCTGGCTGCTGTGTAGAGCCCAGGATGGAAAGAAGAAATAAAAAGTAGACTGCAGTCACTCAAGCATGTCACAGCCTGGCAGTAGAGAGGGGCAACAGTAGAGCTGCACAGCATCTGGGAGGGAAGACGCCACTCTGTCCCACACACAACTCCTTCTGCAAGGGGTAGTGATGCTCTGAAACTCACCAGGCCTTGGCCAAGTCTGTGTGGCTAAGATGGGCTTCCCCAGCTTCCCATGCCCAGCGGTGGGGACTCAAGAGGTTCACGGTTGTTCTCAAAGCAAATATCCCTGTTGGATACCTCCGACAACTTCAGTTGAGGAACTGAAGCTTACAAGTTAAATGTACTTAGAAAGTAATCTTATTTCCAAAAAATAGCAATGGGGTGGATGAGACGGCTCTTCTAGTAAGGGTGCTTGCAGCCAAGACTGGCAGTTTCTGGGACTCAGGTGGTGGGAAGAGAGAACTGACTCCCACAAGCTCTCCCTGAAACCCCATATACACATGAAAGATAATTTAAAAACTGTAAAGTAAGAGTGAAAGTAATAACTCAAAAAAATCTCTACACATGGTTCCATGTTTAGCCACTGTCCATGGAAAAAGCAAAACTCTAGAAAACAATAAAAGTACAAGAAATGGGGGTGAACAAAGGGCAGTTGTAGGGCAATTTAGAGGAAGTGAACATGATCTTTTGTTTGATTGTAGTGGTCAAGAGTGTTATATGTTTGTGGAAACTCACAGAGCTGTCCACTGCATGCAAAGTTATATCTCCAACAAACATTGGTGAGAGACTCCCACGTGTGACTGCCCGTGTTACAGGAAAGGCAAATTTAGGAAGGCTTGCAAGCCAAGGCATCACCCTTGTCCTGTTTCCCCGTTTACCGTTTTTGCTTTTGAGGGAGCTCTTCTCCATTGCTTAGAGCAGGGCTCTCTTGATCCTCCCAAAGCCTAGGTTGGAATCTGTCCCAACTTCCAACAGTTTGGAATCCTCGAGGCACCAGATGAGGACCGCAGGCCACAGAGAAACCTGGGTCCGTCCACTCTTTGAATGGCCGCCAGGGGGCGCTGCAAGGCTGCTTCCCAGATTTTGGGCAGCCCGGTAGTTGCCACAAGGCTTCAGTAGACCCTGGGAAACGTGGCACGAGTGAAAACTACTCCAATGTAGAGTATGAACATTATACGGAAAAAAAAGTTTTTCTGCAGGAATGAACAGAGTGCCTGCTTCACACAAGCCTCTTCATTCATTGTGGGAAGACATGGAGACAGGGCGAGAGCGTAGAAGGGAGAGGGCCTCCAGATGTGAGCGA
>JADRCD010225323.1:38069-50022 GCA_019843815.1 Montemys delectorum | reverse complement strand
CATGAAGTCTCAAGACCTGGAGCAGGGATGAGGCCGGCAGTGTAGGGAATAGATGAGCTGGGCAGACCACAAGACACCTTTGGGCTTGGATGCTGGCTGCTGCTTTCTGCGACTTTGGATAAGCCAGTGTATGATGGCAGGGAAGGTGGGGTGGCAGGAGAGGCAGGAGAGGCTGGAGGCTGAAGTAGCAGAGTGAGTGCAGGTTAGTTCTGCACAGTGGCAGCCAGGAAGCAGAGACTCCACATGGTAACTTGCTAGATATAACCATCTAGCTCCTCCCCGACAGTCTACATCTGCCCAATGACCAAAGGGTCTACAACCTCCCCCAAACAATGCTATGGGCCACATAGTCAGACATTTGTGGGAGATTTTTCATATTCAGATCACAATACCAATTTACCAATGAAGAGCCCATCTCCATTTATATTTTAGCCCCAATGTTATACTGGCTCCTGAGCCTATGGATTTCCAGGTGAAAGGTGCGATTGAGTCACACAGAACAACTCCAGTTCCCATCCCTCTAAATGGAAGCTGCTCTCAGCACTGCCCCTATGAGGTGTGGTGAGGCCCTGTGCACATTGCATAATGAGCAGCCGTGAGAAGTGGGTGCTGTCTCTCACAAGAACGAAACATAAAGCTAGACATAGGGACTAGCTCAGAGGACATCCACACCCCAGCCACTGGCCCAGGGTCTTCTACCTTCCCATTCAGGCCAGAGCGGGTACACTGCTAAGGGCAGAGCCAAGCCTGCAGTGTGGGATGCAGCTTCCCGCTATGGGAAGCTGGGGCTGGAACCTCAGCCACCTGTCAGGTTTGCTTGCTGGTTCTCAGTCTCAGCATGCAGCAGGAAGCCCGAATGGGTGCTTCCTGCAAGCCACACACACAGGTGGGATGAGTACCACCTGTTTCCAGTTAGTGCTTGTTAAAGGAATCCCTAGGTCCAGTACTTGGCCTCACAGGGCCCCAAAATCATCATCTAGAAGGTTGTCAGATCAGGCTCATCGGGGTGAAGGCAAAGGTCATGGAGTGAGCAGGTGGCAAGGCCAGACTGGCTCCCAGTGCCCGGCTCCCCCTACTACTGCTCTCTGCTTGGGGGCAGCATCTCTGAAGCTATCAAGATGTTCTGTTCAGTGCCTGGTGAGCCTGGGCAGAGCCTTCCCTCTTAGCCTCAGGCTCCTCTGTTACGAGCACACAAAAAAACGATTTTATTAAAGGCCAGCAGTGGTGGTGGTGCACACCTTCAATCACAGCAATAGAGAGGCAGAGGCAGGCAGATCTCTGAGTTCAAGGTCAGCCTGGTCTACATAGTGAGTTCCAGGACAGCCAGTGCTACACATGAAAACCCTGTCTCTTAAAAAAAAAAAAAAAAAAAAAAAAAAAAAAAAAAAAAGCACACACACGTTTTTATAAGCATGAGTGTTTTGCTTGCATAGGTGTCTGTGCACCACTTTCTTGCCTAGTGCTCACAGAGGCCAGAAGAAGGCATCAGACTCCCTGAAACTGGAGTTACAAATGTTTGTGAGATATCATGTGGTGCTGGGTCTAGATCTCAGGTCCTCTAGAAGTGCTACTGAGCCATCTCTCCAGCCCCTTTATTGTTTTTAAATTGTTCTCTTATGAGTGTGTGTGTGTGTGTGTGTGTGTGTGTGTGTGTGTTCACGCCCAGGATGGAGAATACTGGAGCGCCATGACACAAATCTGGAGGTCAGAGGACAACTCTCAGGAGCCACATCTCTTCTTCGACCATGTGGATCTCAGGACAGAACTAGTTAAGCACTCTTAACTAGTTGAGTCATTTCGCCAGCCCAGTTAAAAACGTTTTTTAATGTATTCACTTACTATTATGGTGGAAGGCTGTGTGCATGCCACACACATATGAGAAGTCCAAGGATAACTATAGAGTCAGGGCCTCTCCTTCCACCTGTACATGGGGTCTGGGGACTGAATTCATGTTGTCAAGTTTGGGCAAGTGCGTCTATTGGCTGAGCCTTCTTACTGGCACACAAAGCACAATTTTTAAAATGTCCATACTAAGATATTAATTCACAGAATATCAGACCCGCAGCCTGGATTTTTCCTCCATGGGTGTATGGCAGTGTCAAGGTTCTGCTAGGTGTATTTCCTTTCAAAGCGGCTCTCTGCTCTCTCAAGTGCTCGCCCTGGGTTCTCCCAGCAGCCGACGGTCCTTGGAAGCTAACGCCTTGCTTTTTCACCATGTTTATATATGTTTCATCTCCACTCTGAGACACTTAATATTTTTCTAGTGGTTTGTTTTAATCAACATACCACATAAAGAAGAATCTTGATTTTAAAAACTGAATCCTGATGGGTTTTATTTAACTGTTTACGGATAATATATTGGATGGCTGCACGGCGCTGTAAGACAAACTCACAACTTCCAGAAAACATTTGACTTTTAAGATACATCCAAGACGGAGCTGCCACTATGAATAGTGACGTGAACAAGGGAGTGAACACATTGCAGTTTTCATCAATGGACATTCATAATTTTGTGTTAGAAACCTGGAAGTAACTGTGGGCTTTGAGTTTCACATGTTCTGATCAATTTGATTCTTTTTAAAGCCTTTCCAGTATTCATTTTTAGATTCTTCAATATCACTTTGGTTGCCTGACATACATGTCTAAAATGAATCTATTTTTTTTTCTGGCCTGAAGAGGGTGACAGTGACCATGGTGCAAATTTCCGAATCTTCTTTAAAGGCATGCATCATGAGAGTTGCCATGGGCTTTTTCATACCCTATTTTAAAGTGACCTTTACTATTACTCTCTGTGTGTGAGTGTGGCCCCGTATAATGCATGGCACACTTATGGAGGTCAGAGGGCAGTGTGATACTTGAGTGGCAAATGCTTTTACCTGCTGAGCCATCTTGCCAGCCCAATCTTTTCATATTCTTTTTTTTTTTTTCAAGACAGGGTTTCTCTGTGTAGCCCTGGCTATCCTGGAACTCACTCTGTAGACCAGGCTAGCCTTAAACTCAGAAATCCACCTGCCTCTGCCTCCCAAGTGCTGGGATTAAAGGTGTGCGCCACCACCACCCAGCTCATATTCTTGAAGTAAGAGTCCCATTCTATGCTCAACACCAGCTGGTGGACTTCTGGCACTGAGCCAAGCATCATAAGTGCCAGAGACACACATCCACTAGACAACTGTCTCATACTTGTTCATGGAGAATCATTGTGAGGCCCAGCTTCCAAAGTCTTATACCACTTGTTCCCTGGAGGAGTATGGCCAAACACAGGCTGTGACTGGTCAATGCCTCCAGCAGAGTCACTTTGGAGGTGGTGCTCAAACCCCCAAACCAGCCAGGAGACACAGGCAAAAGTTCTCCTAGCCAGCACGAATGACGTTCCACAGTGAGCCACTCAAGCTCCTGACCCAACAGCAGTCATCAGATGACTCAGGGGGTGTCTCCACAACAAACAATTTTAGTGAGCTAGCATTCAGTATCTCTTCCTCCTTCTGTTTCTTAACCCTGTGACATTGGCAAGCTACAGAAACAGCTCAGAGGGGTTGAGTGAACATCCACCAAATCACACAGCAGCAATCAGACCCATCTTACCAGCAGCCTCACGCTGTACCAGGGGGCTGAGGGCTTCCCTTCTTCTTAGGGAACTCTCCTGAAGCTGGATCCTTGCCTGCACTGCAAAAATAACATTGGGATGAGCCAGACTAAAGTGACGTTGGTGAACTTATTAAGCATTGAGGCAGAGAGTGTATAGGAAAAAGATAGTACATAACCCCCAAGACTGTGAGCTTGGGCTCCTCAAGAATGAAAGGCACCTTGGTATCTTTACCATGGCTGTGTATGTGATCCTATAGCCTCTGGGTCACAGTCCTCAAAGTATGTCATTTACAAGACTGAATGACTAAGCAAGGCTCAAATTTTAAGTTTGTAAAAATAAATAAAATTTCCTTTTTCTTATTTAAAGTTTAAAAGTTATAAATATATAAGCAAGGAGCTGGAGGTGGCTCAGAGGTTAGGAGCACTGTTGTCTCTTTGCAGAGGACTTGGGTTTGATTCCTAGGACCCCCCATGGCAGTTCACAAGCATCTGCAGCTTCAGTTACAGTCCGGGACACTGACTCACGCTCTGGCATCCTCAGGCACCAGGCGATCATATGGTATATATACACACATGTGGACAAAACATCCATACACCAAACAACAATACATGAGCAAAACTGGGCATAGTGGATTATGTACGCAACCTGAGAATTGGGAGATTGAAGCAGAAGGGTCAAAAGTTCAAGTACTTCCTCAGCAACTTAATGAGTTCAGAGAGACTGTCTAGCAGGTGGTGTGTGTGTATGTGTGTGTCTGTGTGTATGTGTGTGTATGTGTGTGTATGTGTGTGTGTATCTGTGTGTATGTGTGTGTATATGTGTGTATGTGTGTGTATGTGTGTGTCTGTGTGTGTATGTATATGTGTGTATGTGTGTGTATGTGTGTGCATTGTGTATGTGTGTATGTGTGTGTGTGTCTCTGTTCGTGTGTGTGTGTGTGTGTGTGTGTGTGTGCGCGCGCATGCCTCTGCTTGTGTCTTTATCTTTATTTCAGTAGATGAAACTACCAGGAAGCTTTATGAAGCGTGAGCTTTAGATTTAGGTTGGGGTGATAAAAGAGTGCTAATACTGTGAGATCCAGGATTACAAGCATTCCGGCTCCAGGTAAGCATAGTTCATTGATATTTTCAGCACCCTTTCCAGAGGTGTCCGCAGGAAGGCACACAGTGTCTCTCTGTAGGCAATTCCAGCTTTGTCAGTTGTATGGAAGTTTCTCTCTGTGAGGAGGGGCTTCTGCTCCGACGTAGCAGATCTTCCTTTAACTCTCATGCATCCCTTTTTTCCCCCTAGTGTCACCCCAGGTGGCCATGGCTGGCCTGGAACTTACTACATAGATCACAGATTAGTCTCACCTTAAACTTTCCACAGCTGTCCTGTCTGCCTCTCAGGTGCTAGGATTACAGGCCTGCACCACCATGCGGTATATCCTTCTACCATCCCAGTTTTAGTCCAGAATCTTTCTTCACTCTCTTCAGCACACGCTCTTGCAAGGCAGACTGACTGCTCTTTCTCTCTTTCCACAGGGACCTCTAAAAATCTACCTTTCCATGGGATCTCCCAATGGTAAGGGCCCTTTATGAGAGTTTTGCCCACTCCCTAGGATCTTTAATATCCTGTTTGCATGATCTTCCAGAGGTCTCTTATACCAAAGTGGGATAAGCTAACCCTAGATGTGCTGAACAGAGAGAGTCAGGGACATAGGGACCTGGGTACAGGGCCTGCAGGGGTAATGGGCAGCATTGTCCTGGCCTGTTCTGAGTCCATCCTTGATCTCTGAAACTTCTGGGTTTCCTATAGCCTTGGGGAGTGTTGGCGGCCCAGCCGGACATGGAAAGGTCCCTGCCGTGATTTCCAAATGTCCATTCAAGTCCCTGATCACAGCCACTGAAGAGGCTGAAATACTGCCATGTGGACATAGACATTAGCTAAAACTCCATGTCCTCAGCCCGGCTTCTCCAGTTGCACCAAAGCCCCCAAGGGAGGGGCACACTCTATGGAAGAGAAGTATGCACTGTGGAGAGAACTCTGAGAGCATGTGCAAACTGCCAAGCAGGGTGGCCAGGTTAGCAAGAACCCAAGTGTTCTGCAAGAACTGCTGACGAGCCTGGTTGCATTTATTTGTTCTTGTAGTCCTGAGGATAATAGCCCAGGGCCTTGTGCATGTTAGGCAAGCTGTCTGGCACAGGGCCACGTGCCCTCTTTTTATTGTGAGACAGGGATTCATGAAGTCGTTCGATTTTACCTTGAACTCCATTCTGCAGCCTAAGCAGGCCTGGATGGGACTTGCACTTCTCCTGCCTCAGACTCCCTACTAGCTGGGATTACAGTTGGGAGCCACCATGCCTAGCAAGGTGTAGCAGTGTGTGTTCATGAGAGAAGGGGAGGAAAGAACAGGGGAGGGGAGAGGAGGAAAGGGGAAAGAGACACCAGGCTTGGGTGGCAAGTGCTTTTACCCACTAAGCCATATCACTGACCTTTGTTTTTGTTTTTTGAGACAGGGTCTTGATATGTAACCCAGGCTAGCCTGGAATTCACATTCCTCCTACCACAGCCTCCTGAGTGATGGGGTTACAGGTGCGTGCCAACATGATCAGTCAGGGTTGGATGTCAGTTGGGATGAGATGGGTCTCATCAGTTGTCCCAGGATAGGAGTTGGATTTTTCAACATTCTCAGGTATTTGTATCATCAATAAAAGCTCCAATCCAGAGTTCTAGTTCACCCAGGTGAGCTCCCCATCCTACTAACTTGGGGCCGTTGAGAAACTCTGGGTATGGTGCAAGTTGGCAGGTGCGTGAGGAGGCATAACAGCCCAGGAACAAGCTTGCTGGCTACCCTGTTCATGGGGTTCTTCCTGGAAGTGCTGTCTTCCAACCTCACCAGAACCATCCAGAATGGGAGCTACTGTTACCCATTTACAGCAGGGGAAACTGAGGCCAAGGGTAGGAGGTGACAGAGCTAGGCTTTCGATTTCACACTACTTGTCCCTCCTATTCCCTGGCGTGAGCTCAACGCAGAGGATTTAATGGTGATTGGCCACAGGCTGGCCAGCAGCAGTGATGTGAAGATGGGTTCCTGGACCCTGTCTTATATGACTCTGGCTTCCAGGTTCTCCATCTGCCGATAGCCCAGTTTTTGAACCCACCTTGGAACACAGTTGGCTGCAGGAAACACTGGCTCAGAGCTTTTACCACTGGTAAAAATTCCCGAGGATCCTGACAATCCAGATATTCTGGCTCCCAGAGCAGAGAGCAGAAAAGAAACTGGAAGGACCTGCAGCCATCTTTGACTTGATATGAGAGACTCCTACCCCACTCCCACCCCATCACACTCAGGAGAGCTGTGGAGTAGGCTCTGGGATGGGAGAGAGGTGGCAATATGGTTATCCCCAGTATGCAGCAGATGTCCAGTCCAGGAGGCCTGTATTCAATGGCATTTTCAGAGCTGCTGGGCACCAGAGTTGGGGCTGGTGATGGGCACCGATTGTGGCTTTGCAGCCAAGTGTTCACTAATCCACCCTGCACATCTGCTTGAAAATAACTTAATTAGCCTGGGAGAGCGTCTGGCAGCCTGCCAATGAGGGGCCCTGAAGGAGGGACCCACAGAGCCTCTGACAGGAGGTCCCCTACCACAGGTGAACCCTGACAGGAGGAGAGAAGGCCTTCACCTTCAGAGGAGTGTACTCATTGGCCACCATAGGGACTAACCCATCCTGGATCTGCCATGTAGGGGCCATCTAACCCTACTGAACCTGTAAGAAAACTGGGACTTCAGGGGACCTGGATAAGCCATGCAGTCAGACAGGATGTGCCTAGGAATGTTCATGATGTGGTGCTTTCTTCACAGACTTAGTGGGCAAGGTACCAGCTGGGGATTAGAGACCTCAGTTCTCTACAAACAGATGGGATCCATTTGATTTTCTCCTCTGCAGTGGGGAAGGATCTAGAAGAGAGATGTCAGGCTGTGGGCAGAGGCTGTAAGCCCAATCCTGGAAGGAGGAAGTGTGCGTTTTAAGGTCACTATTAAGAGGGGTGACATACCTGGAGTTCATCTGGTATTCCCCAGGGAGCCTGGATAAAGGTGGGTCTCGGATGGGATGGAGCCCAGCATGCCTCCCGTCTCCTACAGGCACCAAGAACCCGGGCCTGAAGGTGGCCCAGGGCTTGTGACTTAGGGTTTGGGTGGGGCTTGGGTGGGGCAGTGTGCAGCCACTGCCTGCCAGGCCTTTACTGAGCCTTCTCTGTCAGCTGCTGAGCTGGGTGCTAGCCAGGCACCCTGGGGGAAGTTGGGTGTGTGCTTATGCGCGTGTGCGTCACTCCGAGTGAGCGACATGGAACACCCAGTGTGTAGCAGCTCTGCCGGTGCCAGTCCAAGGCTGAACTCCCTGGCCTCCCCAGCAGCTCTTCTCTCCCACCTTGAGACCATGTCCTACACCAGATCCACCACATGCTACCTCCCATTCACCCTGCACCCACTCTGCACCTCCAGCCCATGCCCTGGCCAAACTCTGAATTCGTTACCTCTCAACTAACAGCCTCCTGGAGTCAGAATACCACCACCATCTCTCAGGACCACTGCTGAGTCCTCATTACCAGTCTCCCTAGCTGGGATACCCCCCTGCCTCTACCAGCAACACCACAAACACAAATGCATATATGCAGATACACACACACACCAGTTCACATATATATATATATATACATATATATACATATATATGTATATATGCCACTAAGTACATAAAATAATATATATATGCCACTAAGTACATAAAATAACACACATACATACATATACCATATGCTGCACACACAGACATGCATACGAGTACACATGTAAACATAAACACATGCCTTACCAAGGGTTGATCAAGGGGAAATTTCCAGAATCCCATGCTGGCCAGACTGAACCACTTCTTGCCCTTTCTAGGCTGGTCTCAAAGGTATAGAGCCTTGGCCTTCTCACCTCACTGAGACCAAGGAGCAGAGCCATTTAAAATGAGAGCATCAGGTCTGGGTCTAAATGACCCAAATCAGCCGGGCGATGGTGGTGCACGCCTTTAATCCCAGCACTTGGGAGGCAGAGGCAGGCAGATTTCTGAGTTCAAGGCCAGCCTGGTCTACAGAGTGAGTTCCAGGACAGCCAAGGCTATACAAAGAAACCCTGTCTCAGGGGAAAAAAAAATCCTAAATGACCCTAGTGGGTCATTTAGTCATTGTGTAGCTATAGCTATGGCTGAGTTACATACCTCTCTGGGCTCTTCCTCTGTTAGTGGCTAGTGGCCCTCAGGAAGCTGATGGGCAGCACGGAGCCTACACCATTTGCTACTCTCTCTGATTGACAGCTTCTACATACGGTTCAACAGCCATTTAAATGCCACAAACCTCTGATAAGCCACTGCTGGCTCTTATGGGCTCCAGTGATACCCTTGGCACCCATTCTACATCTTTCTATGTTCTGGTGCTCTTCGGTGACCATCTCATTAATAGGAAGGATGCTAATTATGTTTGATTAATGAATAGATGAAGTGGGAGCCCCTGCAGAAGATAGGATGTGGTTACATGAGGTACAGATACACACCACACACACACACACACACACACACACACACACACACACACACACACCGCCCTCTGTGGCCAGACAGACTAAATCACAATGGAGTCCCAGCAGGCAGGGCTAACCTTCACAGAGACATTCCTCTGCAATCCCTTGGCATAGCAGTCTTTGCTTGTATCTAAGAAGAAAGGGCAGGACACAGTTCCCAGTCTCTGGGAGGGAGGGTGTGTAGGTCCAAGAAGCCCAGATATGACTCTGCAGAGGCAACCTCTAGGCCTGACATTGGCCACCTGGGTGGCAGAGTTGCCAGTTGCCAGCTGGCAGCTGGCAGCCCAGCAGAGTCTGAGCCTGGCAGTGCCGCCAAACGCCTACTCACACAAGCCGTTCATTTCCTGGGCCTACCCACAAGCTACTGGGCAAGCTGGGTCCAAGGCGGTCCTGAGGTGCCTTGCCAAGAAGAGAAGTCTCAGAGAGGATACCCTGAGGAGAGGGGAGAGGAAGGAATAAACAGAGAGCCTCCACCTCTTCCCCCCACCCCCAGGCATGGCCTGGGACAAGCCAAAGGCCTGTGTAACCTTTGATGTCTTTTCAGCATCATTAAGGATCAGGAATGGGCAAGAGTTCAGTGTTCCCTCTGCATCAGGGAACTGTAGTCACCCCCAGGGAAGCGTGTGAAGACAGGTGTGGCCACAAGAGGGCAACCAAGCTTCACCCCGCAAGGAGCAGAGCTATGAGGCTTGCCCCGGTACTGGGCCTGGGGACAAAGAAGACAAGGCCAGAGTTGGATCTTGGGGGTGGGTACAATCTACCCATGCCTGTCCCCAGCCAGAGCCCTTACCCACACTGTCTCTCTTCAGAAGGTGACAGCACTGTGGCTTCAGCAACTGAACCACCTGGACCAAGAGCTATTCTTATTAGGTACTTTACAAGTGAAGAGAGTAACTCAGAGAGGTCAAGGGGTTTGTCCTGGTCACACAGCAAATAGGAATTCAGTGCGTTAGGCCTCCATTCTAGCATTAGTGGCAAAACCAAGCCTGCGGTCTTATCAGCACTCACAAGCTCGGAGAAGGAGCAACAAAAACACCAACACCTTGATTCCAGCTCTTTCAGGCCTTTCTCTGGGCTGTGTAGGGTAGGAATAATCATTAGAAGTAGCCACAGTCCCTTTGCATATTTGGCCTGTGGGGGCTCCTTCCATCCCCATCCTCCACAGACCTCTCCTCACCCCTCCATCACACCTCAGTCCCAGCCTGCCTCACCCCAGAGCAGCGCTTCTCAGCCCTCCTAATGCTACAACCCTTTAATATCCTCCTGCTGTGGTGACCCTCCAGCCATAAAATTATATCTGTTCCTACTTCATAACTGTAACTTTGTTACTGTATGAGTTATAATATAAATATCTAAGTTTTCACCTCCCCCCCCCACACACACACACAAAAAGGGGTCTCCATCCTTGCTTAGGTCAAGAACTGCTGTCTCAGAAGTCTCCATAGCACCTGCGAACCCTCAGCCTCTGCACTCTGCCTAGCCATACCTTCTCAACGCCCACCACCACCCCCACCCCCACCCCCACCCCCTGCACTCTTTGACTACTGACTTCCATTCTGCCTTCTGGGAGCTGGACTCCAACTTTGACTCATGCCAAGCAGTACTTTCTTCCTGTCTAGCCAGGAGGTCAAGGAGCCTCTATATAGCCAGAGTCTTGGGGACCCATCCCGGCTCCCCGAAGTTTCCCACCCACTTCAAAGACCCAAGCATGAGACGGCCAAGACAGCTCACTTCTGTAGAAAGAAACCATGTGACCCCCAGCCCTGAGATCCATGCTTCCTTGTCCACTTCCTCCCTTTGTCTCCTCACTCCATCAGCAAATGTGTTCCCCTCTGTAGATAACCCCAAAATCCTCCCTCAACGACTCCAGCTCCAGCCAGCTCCAGCCAGCTCCAGCCAGCTCCAGCCAGCTCCAGCCAGCTCCAGCCAGCTCCAGCCAGCTCCAGCCAGCTCCAGCCAGCTCCAGCCAGCTCCAGCCAGCTCCATCCTCTACCCACTCAGACTCTTCTCCACCTGCCTTCTTGTGCCTGGATATTCTACCTTGAACTTGATGTGACAAAATTGGGTCTCCCTGTTCTGCACAAACTTATTCCAAAGTGCCCAAGATACATGTGGTTCGAACTCAGGGTTCAGTGACTCTAAGGTCTGCGGGCTCCTTGGCACCCTTTCCAGGTGCTGGGGAGCTTTATTGCACATTACCAGAGAGGTGCTGATTGTCACCCAGAGTGTTCAGCATGAAAACACTTCCAGGAGCTGAAGGCACAGGCATCTGGAAGATGCCTGCAGGTCAGCTATGGTAAATTAGTGCCACCCAGACACACTGGCAAGCAGTGATGGCCCCTCTGCCCAAGGCTAAGGAAGACCTCAGCTAGGAATGAGGACAGTCTTGCCACTCCCTCACCCATTGGGGAGGGGACAGGATCCCCAGCCACCTCTGCAGTGTTCTTCAAGCAAGGTCCCACCCCCAGCTCTGCTCTGATCGCCTCCCTCTGGTGTGAGGTTACTGTGCCTTACTCAAACAGGTACATTTAGGCCTCTGTGTGGGCTGTCCTTGACATCTTGTCATCCCTTGGCATAGAGCCCAGGGTGGGCATGAGCCACTGCAGGACAGAGTAGGGAACTGACACGGGCTGGGTGGACCATCCCTGTAAATCATCCCTGTAAATCTGTGTCAACCACACAGCCCCATCCTTTTGTCTTCGCGCGCGCTCGTGTGTGTGTGTGTGTGTGTGTGTGTGTGTGTGTGTGTGTGTGTGTGTGTG
>JADRCD010225323.1:13888-38059 GCA_019843815.1 Montemys delectorum | reverse complement strand
TGTGTGTGTGTGTGTGTGTGTGTGTGTGTGTGTGTGTGTGTGTGTGTTGGCCAGGTCGGGGGGTGAGACTGGATGCCCTGACTGCCACTATGCCTGTAATAAATCCCTCATTCTCACCTGCTTGGCTGATTCCAAGATTGTGGATCATCACTTCTGTCCACACATGTGCCCCACAGGGCTTTGGCCCCCTCCCTGCTCAAGGAAGGCACACTCCTGCCCATGGCCCTGGCTGCTTCCTCGGTGCTCCAGACTTGACAGAGAACAGTGGTCGTGCAGGCAGCAAGCTCAGCTCTGCTATTTCCCAGCCTCAGTTTCCCTACCCCTACTGTAAGGATGAGGTGGGTTGGGGCCCCGGCTGTTAACACAACACTTCACAGTAGACACAGGCATAAAACGTGACTTCATCAAGTTTGGATCATTCAGAAGGTGTGTTCTATTAGCCCTATTTTGCAGTGAGTAAACTGAAACCCAGGAACCCAGTAACTAAGGTAGAAAAGGTCTCAGGTCACAGAGCTAGGGAGCAGATCAGAAAGATGCAAGAGCTGGGGGTATGTCCCAGACCATCTCTGCAGACCCCAAAGGGATCCTGACAGAAGTGGCATACGTCAAGTTATAGCTCTGAGGCATGAAAGGAAGAAAAGAAAGAAAAAAGAAAAGAGAAGAAGCAAGAGAGCAGAACTGTAGGTGGGGAAGGGTAGGGCAGAGGTGAGGACAGGCAGGGAGCAGGCCTATGGTGCTGGGGTCAGCAGAATAGTGTGGGCTGCTGGTTAGTGTTGGTACCCTGACTTCTCTGCTGCTCTGGGTGACTTTGCCAGTCAGCCCACACAGCCACTGGCATCCTAATGAGACACTGCCAGCAAGGGTTTAGATGGCACTGAGCAGAGCCTCTGGCTACTAGGGCCAGAGCCATGTTCTACCTCCTCCCCTACAGGTCAGTAGGACCCTACATGGACTCATCTTGGGGTCACAGAGGCAGAAGATGGCACCCCATCACCTTAGCTGGCCTCCAAACAACCCTAGAGTGGACGCCAGCAGAGTGGGTGGGGTAGGAGTGGGACCCGGACCCACCCACGACCAGGCTTCCTGCAGTGCCTGCAGGCCCTGCCCACCACTCCCAGGGCCCAGCAGCTGGGAATTCCTTGGGCGTGACAATGTCATCCAGTAAGGGGCTGGAAACCAGGCTCTGTTCTTCTGGTAACAGTTCTAGATGCAAGCTAAGCTTTAAGGCCATGGTATGTCATTTCTCTTCTCTGGGACTCAGCCACACACACACACACCCCACCCTCCCCTGTCCCCCTAGGATGGAAAAGCTGTGAAGATTTTCCAGCAGAGACTCTCAGTTTGGAAGAGCTTTGGGCTAAGGGTTTCTAAGAGGTCTGCAGCAAATTGGTCAGTGTGTAAGGGAATAGAAGGTGACAAAGGTAGATCTGGGGCTTCTAGTGTCATCACGGGGACCTGGGAGCCAGTATATTGAATGAGTGGATGCATCCTCAAGGGCTTCCTGCCACCACTCCTGTCCACGCAAGATGCTCAGCCCTCCCAAGCCTTCCAGACCTCTGCAGTTTCATCCACCCCGATTTTCCTCAAGCCCCTAGTCCTAACCTTGGCTACCATCAGCAAATCCTCCCTAGAACTCTCTAGTGACCACTCTAAGTCCTCCCCGCCTCTTGGACATCCCAGCTTTGCTCCTGTCCTGCTTCAGTCTTAGTCAGGAGCCCAGCTTAGCTGCCATCTTTCAGATGGCAGTGAAAATTGCATTCAGCAAAATGAAGGTATCGAATGTGAATAGCTCCCTGTGAACCTACCTGGATATCCTGCACACATCTCCCACCCAAAATGAGCTCTAGAACATTCCCTTCGCCACAGAGCGTCGCTAAGGGGACACCTCCTGCCTCATCTCTCTGCTGTTCTGGTCTCCGTTATCCTAGAATGTGAGAGGCTAAATTCTGGAGTGATCTTTTATGTTTTGCAGCCTCCATGGGGATGGCAGATCGGCTGTCCTATCTTCTGGCATAGCCTGGCACACGTTGGTACTGGAAAGCCTGTGGGAGATACAAGGCTAGAGGGTGTGCCTCTGAGTCATAAGCCTACTCCCATAAGGCCCAGGGTCCAGATCCTCCCTCCTCCTTCTCTATCTAGAGACAACACACTACCTGTCCTAACCACGGTATCAGGCACAGCCAGGGCCATGCCTCCTCCTTCCAGGTCTCTACACACTGTGCACTTCCACAGGGGGTTGCTGCTGACTTCTGGAAATCTGGGCTCCCACAGACAAGCTCGAAAAGCACAAATCACCCTCTCTGGTCCTAGAATGTGGCCCTGACTCTGTACTCTCTCGTGACTCTGCCTAGACAGAGTCTCCCAGATACAAGACTCTTCAGTAGTCCGCAGAGTGACTGAGTCACCTTATTGAGCTCAGCAGTGAGCCAGAGGATCAACTGTACCGAACACCCACACAACAACATGGGATGACCTCGACTGTCCCTCCTCCTCTAGCCTTTGTTTCCACACCTGTAAAATGACCACCAGGCTCTCCTTGCTCTGACGTTACCCGCAGGAATCAATAGATACTTGTTGGACAGATAGTCCCATGATGAGTGGCCAATTTGTGATGGGGTCACACACATCTGCTGTTGCGCACACAGCAGCTGCCCTTGTAGCCTCTCTGAGGGACGATCCCTCACAGACACAGGCTCTGACCTGGCACCTCCCAATATGAAGGAGCCCTGAAGGTGTGCTTAGCAACTCCAGGACTCAAGAGTGGAGCTCCTTTCCGGTGCCCACTGTGGCTCAGCAAAGCCCAGCAGGTGGAGCTAAGAGAGGCAGCTGTGTCTATTGCTCACCACTAGACGGAGCCAAGCTGTAACTGAGGCTGGTCTGGTGTGCCTTCTGGCTCCTTGTCCCAGCCTGACAGAGGAGATTGCCCTGAGAGGAGGGCTTGGAGGCCAGCCAGGGTAAGTGACAACAGAGATCTGGCTACCTGAAAAGGGTTGCCATCTTGGCCTTACCACAGTAGACTAACACCCAGATATTCCCACCAGAGCTCTTAGACCCGCATAACAAGAAAACGGAAGCAGAAGGAGGAGAGGCTGGCCATGAATTTTAGACTCCCAAAGCCAACAGAGGCCCTTGAACATGGCAGGAAACCTCTGTGCTGCATTCAAGGAAATGCTGGGACACCAGCCCCTAAAGCCCCTGGACTTCAGGGAGACAAGTAAAGCAGCAAGCCTGGTGGTGGAAGCTCAGAGCGGAGAATGGAAGAGGCACCGGGCACAGAGAGAGAGACAAAGAAACAGGGAACATCCACAGAGGGGTGGA
Source organism: Montemys delectorum (assembly GCA_019843815.1). Taxonomy (NCBI): domain Eukaryota; kingdom Metazoa; phylum Chordata; class Mammalia; order Rodentia; family Muridae; genus Montemys; species Montemys delectorum. Next base: position 34,741 of record JADRCD010225323.1, on the reverse strand, counting down.
AAGGGTTTAAAAAGAGTCATAAAAGAAGCAACGAGGCTGGGAGACAGATGGATAGTGCAGGAAGCCAGACCTGAGAGAGAAGGAGCCTCGAGAGGCAGAGGAGGAAGAGTAGAGATAGAGAGGAGAGGGGAAACAGGACAGAGCCATCAGAAGAGAGGTGGAGACAGGGAGGACTCAGAAAGAGAGCCAGGCAGGAAGGCAGGGAGCGAGCGGGGGGCCTTAGCTTCACCCTCACAACCCTTGCCTCTGCCTCTCTGCTCCTCCTCCGTTCCAAAGGCTGGGGTGGTGGGCAGACACCACCTCATGGGGATGGCGGTTGAGCAAGGCTCCCTAGGGCACTGAAGGCAGACAGGCAGGTTCCCCAGGGTCACGTTGCCAGGAGATGAGAGCCTCAAAGTCCCAATCTGTCTCCAGAGTCTCCTCTAAGATGAGGCTTGAAGCTCAGCTGGGGCCCTTGGCCCTATGGCTCCCACCTCTTACCCTCTTGCGTGGTACGCTGCACAGAGAAGAGCCTTTGGAGACCGAGGGAATTCATACCTACCAAGTCGCTGCTGTGTGCCCTAGCGCCTGCTAACCTTCATCAGTCACGGGTCATAGATACTCAGGTGCATTTTTGACAGACACCTGAGTCCGTAGGGTTGGGTTCAAGTACAGAGAACCCTGGTTCGTATTTCTGCTCACCTGTTACCAGCTATGTGTCCTCTTAACCACGTTGCTCTCCCTCTCTGTCTCACGGCAACCTCCTCTTAAACAGCAGACTGGTCTAGGGAGAGGAATGATAGAATGGGTGGGAGAGGGGCGGGGAACCTGGTTTTAAGCCTGTGAGGGCTCACTACAGCCACCTCCAGAGGCCAAGCCTGTCGCCCTCCCCCCCTAGGCACTTAAATAGACATAATAAGACAGAAGCCTAGCGTGCAGGCAAAGCCATACCCAAGTTCTTATGTCCCTGTGGTCTGCTTTGGGGTCATTTATTAGGGCAACTTGCCTCTGGGGCCTGTTTTTTAAGTCCTTGAGCAAACCTACTGAACCCTCCCCCAGAAGGCTCCAGTCATCAATTACAGGTGAAGAAATAGACTTATCACTATGCCTTTATCTCAGTTCTCATGTCAGTAAAAGGTGGACGTGTGCACAGGTCCAGCTAAACCAAAGGAAGGACAGATCGCTAGGGACGCTCCTTGAGGCCCCCACCAGCTTCTAGCCTGGCCTGGCAGGCCAGTAAGAAACCCTGAAGGTGACAGGCAGTGTCGGCACACGCCTTTAATCCCAGCGCTTGGGAGGCAGAGGCAGGTGGATTTCTGAGTTCGAGGCCAGCCTGGTCTACAGAGTGAGTTCCAGGACAGCCAGGGCTACACAGAGAAACCCTGTCTTGAAAAACCAAAAAAAAAAGAAAGAAAGAAAGAAAGAAAGAAAGAAAGAAAGAAAGAAAGAAAGGGAGGAAGGAAGAAAGAAACCTTGAAGGCAGCAGAGGGAGATCTAAGGCTAGGTCACAGCTTGATTTATGTTCCGTGTTGCCTGTGGCCTGGGTGATCTCCACAAACCATAAATCTCTGCAGCAGTCTGGCCTCTCCCTGGTGGGTGGCAGGGGACAGCTTCAGGAAACTGCAGAGTGTGCTACAGAGAAGAACCTCCCCCCACCCCGTTGCAACTGGCCACCTCCATCAACGCCTGGTGTCCTCCAGGATCCTCTGGGGTTCAGACACCTTAGCTAGACACAGGGCATCCAGCTTACTGCATCTATATCACACTTGCTGGTTCTTCAGGCCTCAGGAGGGACCGCAAAGACTGTGCAGGGTGTGGGTTGCTATTGGCAGCTGTGCTAGACCACTCTAACCTGGGCCCTCCAAGTCAGCCCATAGAGATATGGGCACAGACATCTGAAGTCAAAAACCTGCGTCCCATGAATCCCACCACCCTCCTGGCCTTTTATTTAACATGCACTGAGATGACAGTGGCCAGCATGATATGGAGCACCCAGAAGCAGCCCCTTCTTATAGGCACACCTAACAAAAATGTGTCATATTCTGGCACAAGCCCTTTCTAACCTAGCTCACAACATTAACATTGTGCAATTCACAGGGCCGTGTAGGATCGTGACTGTGGGAGAGACAGGCAGAATGCGACTGGGCCAGTGGTGTGTACACACATGCATGTATAGTTACCTGTTGTTCCTGTGTGTACTGTATGCTCATGGGACGTGGTATGTATGTGCATGTGTGTGGGGGTGGGGGTGTGTGTGTGTGCGTGTGCGTGTGTGTGTGTGCTCATGCTTGCACGTACATGTGGCACACATCTGTGCGTGTGCTTATTCATGCACAAGTACGTGTGTGTGTGTGTGTGTGTGTGTGTGTGTGTGTGTGCTTTTGCATAGTTGAATATTCCTGTGCATAGGTGTGGATGAGCACACACATGCATAGCTGTATAAATGTGCACGGGCACACACATGCATAGCTGTATAAATGTGCACGGGCACACACATGCATAGCTGTATAAATGTGCACGGGCACACACGTGAGAGATTCAGATCTTCTCTGGCTTTTCCAAGCCCCTTCTCTCCCGACTCATTTCCTTCTCCCTCCACCCATCCTCCTCAGCCTTTGGCGGTCCCTCTCTGCTTCCTTCCAAATCCTGGGCTGGTCAGATGGGTAAGTGGGAGCTGATCACCCGCCTCTCACAAGACCCTGCTAATCCTCTTAGCACCCACCTGAGGAGGACCTTGCCTGTTCTCAGCAGGTCTAGGGACCACAGCTATGACAAACAAGAACCCAATCCAACCCCAATCTGGGTTCATTCAACAAACCCCAAATCCTCAAGGCCCTGGAGGGATGCTGCTCAGTCACTCAGGGCCTGTCCTGCCCATTAGCCCTTTGGACTTGAGTTCCCTGGGACTCAGAGTATGTATATTTGTCAGTTAAGGGCACTGAGGCTTAGGGAGCACAAGGCCTTCTGGAGGCCACCCACAGGACAGGTCCAGGGCACAGCCAGTTTAGTGGTGGCTTCCCTGAGCCCTGAAGCCAAAGGAACAGGAAGTACACTGGCTGCTCCCCGGAGCCTAGAATCCTAGGATTCTGCTGTCCAAGTCTCTCTCCCTGGGGTCCCCAAGACTCCAGGATCTTTTTCCACACTCCTTTTCTTGCCTGCTGCTTCCATCGATGGTGCAAGACTCCAGCAGCAGCCTACAGCCTGTCTGTGTCCATCTCAGCCTCTGCCAGCCCATCTTTTGGGCCAAGGGTCCTGCTTGAAGCCACTCAGGTAGCCGGGCAAACTGCTTACAGGTTCCAGCATGTTACTCTTCCAAAGCCAGACGAACCCGTCTGTTATGTAGTCGTTGTTGAGTGAGCTGGCCCACAGGCCATCTGGTTCCTGGAATCCTGACCACCACACTCTTTCTACCCCATGGGGTCGCATGCATCCCTCCCTAAGGATACAGCTCAGCCAGGAGAGTTTCCCTGCTTCATTCCCATAACTCTGATCCCACAGGCTGGCCCTTCTGCTTTGGAGTACCTCACCTAGCTCATCACTCCCAACACCATTTGACCCCTAAGTCCTAGACCTAAGTTCCACTGTGTCAGAGAATCTCTCTCACAACCTGATAAGCAAAATGTCTCTGTCAATCTCCAGGGCATCTCTCACATTCATAGGTATCCATCTGCATCTTTTTCCCCCCCATATTGCTCTGGCCAGGAGAGGCCACACCTCAAGCAAGAAGTCAAGGGACACAGAAGTCTAGGTATGTCCAAATGGTTGACCGAGATGTCAGACACATAGGAGGCTTTTGCTAAAATCTTGTTGAGTAGGAGGATAAATGGAAGGTGGAGAAACGAACAAGCAGGTTCCCTCCACAGTCCTGTGTGGGTGAGTGATACGCTGGGTAAGGAGAGGTCAGGAGGCCCTGCCCACAGTTGGCAGCTGCAGCCTGGTGTGCAGTTCTGCTGGGTGGGAAGGCAGTGCACTCCCCCATCAGCTTGAGAGGACTACCAGTACCTTAAGTCTGTGTTGGCTTCACTGTGCACCTGTGGCTCAATCTTGCTGCGCAGCCCAGAGAAAATCACTGTCCGTCTCTGAGTCTCATCCTCCTCATCTAAGAACAACAGAGTCGAAGGGGTCGAAGGGGTGGTTCCTGTTCTCCTAGGAGGTCCTTGGTATTTGTCACCTTCTGGGAGTCATGCCCCTGTTTAGTCCTAGATTAGAGATGAGAGTGTAAAGAATGAGAAGGGGCAGGGTGTGGCTGCTGGGAAGATATCACAAAAGGGTAGGGGAGGCTTCTGCATTGCTTGTTATTTCTCTGAGGGAAACCAGCTGGCTGCTGTGTAGTGACATAATCAGCTGCTTCACACTTCCACCGCCTCAGCTGCTAGCCACGCCCACTGCCAAGGCCCGCCCCCACGGACTGAACTCTCTCTAAACCATATGACAAAGTGAACCTTCCTCCCTTAAGTCACCTCTTTAAGGGGCAAATCCACCCCCTCCCCGTGGCTATGGTAGACTCCACGCCTTAGAAACCACAAGTGGACACAACCCAGCCTTGCTTGGCCACGGATGTGTGTCGATTCACAAGGAGGGTTTTTCTTAGAGATCACTGGGTGACAGAGGGGCTTCAGGCCCACAGAGACTAAGTGATTCATTTTCATGGCCGGCTAGGCTGATTCTTACCGCCTTCTGGATGGGGCGTGGCAGAGAAGTCCTGGCCTTGCCCAAAGTATAGACACCAAGTGGCTCCAAAGTCTGTGGGTTTTTCCATGCATGTTTTTATAATTCTCCTGCGTCTGTAATGCTTGCTGGAGGTCTACATGCATCACAGGAGGGCGATTCAAAGAAGGTTTATGCAAATGAGTATGGATTCTGGACTGAAATCTATGTTACAAGGGTAGGGAAGATTTGAGCACCAGGTTTGTAATGCCCCTGACCCTCAGCTGTACTCTATCAGGAGAGTGGGGGAGACCAAAGGACAAAGGCTGATGACTCTAGCTGTGCTCCATGTCTGCATTATAGGACAGTCCTACATCTCCAGTCAGAGATGGATGGTTCTAGGAGGGAGACGGGGCAGACCTGGAGCTGTAGGTCCTCTTTTCTCCCTGATCCTCTATCAGAGGCAAGATGCAGCCTGAGGATACAGTGGTGGAGAGTGCCACAGCAGATGTGTCCTGGGAGTAAATGGATGGGGCGGGAAGAGAACAGAAAGCTCAGAGACACGGATTCCAGTCCCAGCTCCGCTAGGAGCCAGCAGAAGGGCAAGGAGCAGCCGTCGGGATTCTCCGTGTCCATTCGAGAATCTGTGAAAACGACAGATGTCCTGTAACCACGGCCAGAGGTTTGGTGGCTGCTCTCCACGCAGATCAAATGAATTGAGAGACAACAGGGCAAGAAGGCAGAAGGCAGAGCTTTAACAGCGACATCAGGAGGATGGAGTGAAGCACTTTCGCTGCCTTCCAGGTCTGACATGAGCTTCAGGCTGAACTGGAAAGAGACTTGGGATGGATGGGGTGGAGGTAGGTACCTCCAAGTAGGCTACAGTCTGCCTGATCATTACCACACCCTGGTTCTGCAAGGACACTCACTGAGGGGGCAGTTCAATCTCCAAGAGGCAACTATTACTCCTGTGTATTGTGCAGCCTCAGCTCCCACCTCAGGGTAATTGCTCCTATTTAGAAGGTGATTTTATAGGGCGATCTGTTTGCACGGCTCCCACCTTCCTGACTCTCAGGTGGCTGCAGCTTCGGGATGGTGACTAGAGAACTTCAGAGGTCCTTTTAGGGCCTCACATAGGACACTGTAAAGGCTGCCCATCCCACACTTCAGTTGTTCTTGCCTTTGAAGAGGTGTGGGAGAGATTCCTCTCACCAGCTCTTAGAGGTTCCTCTCAGCTGCTCTTAGACAGAGGGTCCTTGAGCGAGTCACACACTTATGTGCAGAGGTCAGCAGAAAGCCCACAGTAAAGACAGCTACAAGATGAAGGCAGTCAGCCAAGCATCACCGTGCCCCATACCTATCTGGCATCTGTGGCCTGAGTGAGTCTGCTTTTTTAGGACAGGAACTCAATGGTCATTTTCTGTGACGGGTAACCACGAATCTCTAATCCTCCTGCCTGCACTTCCCAAGTACTGGGATCACAAGTGAGCACCACCACATACGGCTTAGGAAAGAACTCTGTGAGTGCCTCTTATACCTCTGTGCACATAACCTCTCAAAGTCCTACACCAGGGCATATGGTCTCCATTCATTCAACACTCTGTGACCATCAGTAAGTGTCAATCATGAGGACAGGACAGTGGGTACACAGCCCTACTCTCCAGGAGCCATGCTCTAGGGAAGGAGATCCAGTAAGAGTGATGGATTAGGGGCTGTGTGAAACCTCAGAATTCTTTATACTGCTTTTCTTCAGGAGGGTTCCTGGGGGGGACTCGGCTGCATAGTGCCTTCTCTGGGGGAGCCAGGCTTAAAGGGAAGCACATGGAATGACATTGCATAGAAGCACCATCTCCCAGAAGCAGCTCTGGAAGTGACAAGTGGCACTTGACCCTTGGTCATGCCTCCCTACCCCCTGCAAGTCTCTCGGTCTCACACACCACCTCCCTCCAAGGGCAGGGAAGGATGGTAGCAACTCAAGGTGTATTTGATGGAAAGCACTAATGCCTAGGGCGGGCAGATCCATGGGTAAGTCATAGGGAGAAAAACAGTGTGAAGGACAGGCAGAGGGTGACATTTATTTAGGTGGTAGAGTAAGCCCTCTAAGAAGATGACATTGAAGCAGCAAAGGGTCCATGGAGAAAGCCCCTCAGGAGGATAAAAAGGAATAAAGATCTTGAGACCAGGAAGTGGGAGCAGTCACCTCGTAGCAAGAAGCCGTCCTGTGGAAGTGGCTGTTCTCAACAGGATTAGACTTCTGTTTGTTTGTTTGTTTGTTTGTTTTCTTGTTTTGATTTTTGCGTGAGTGTGTCACAGGGCATGTGTGGAGATTAGAGAACAACTCCATGGAGATGATTCACTTTCCATCTCTACGAAGATTCCAGGGATTATACTCTGGTCATCAGGCTTGTGTGGCAAGTACCTTTGCCCACTGAGATATCTCACTGGCCCCTGATTTTGTTTTTTTGAGGCAGGGTCTTAATACATAGCCCAGGCTAGCCTGGAATTCACATTCTTCCTATCTCAGCCTCCTCCTGAATGTTGAGATTACAGGTCTGTGCTACCATGCTTAGCCAGGATTGGATGTCAGTTGGGATGAGATGGGGCTCATTGCTTGTCCCAGGCTGGCCATTGGGAAGCAGCATTGACCATGGATAGACAACAACTGTGTGAAGCAAAGACCTAGTTCTGCCCCTCAGTAGCTGTTTGACTTTGAACAAGGCACTTAGCCCCTCTGAATCTTAGCTTACTCATCTGTAAATGGGGGTGAGGTGGAGGTTACCTCCTAGGGTTACAGAGGAGACAGTGAAGTGCTCTGACATCCCAAGTCGGCCATTTGCCTTTCTCCTCCCTGGTCACATTACCCACATCATAAAGATGTCAACCCAGGTCTTTCCTATCCTCTCTGAGTCCTAGACCCTGAGACTCCAAGGTCTCTTCCACCTCTGGGTTCCCATCTGCATCTGCTGAGCGGGATCAAGCCTGGCCAGCTGTCTAGGTTGAGGGCAGAGCACCGGGACCAATAGCAGGTGGTACACCCTGAACACTGCCACTTAGACTCCCAGCTGCCCGTGAGCTCCGCCCCTATGGGGGTTGGGAAACATGAGGGTCTCACCCTGAACTCCTCAGCCCAGCCTGGCTCTGGCAGCCAAGCCCTTGGGTTGGCATGAGCTGGTGGCTCACCCAGGAGGGGAGAGCAGCTGCAGAGAGGGTGGGAGAATTCCTCCCGCTGCTGGATTTGTAAAACAATTGATTAAAGACAATGCAATTAATTATTCTTTGATGAAATAGTGGAAATTACCAAGAAAATGAAGATTTCAGCAGCCGAACATTAAACCCCTCTAATTATGTCATTTCTGAAAAGGGGGGAGGGGGAAGGAGGGGAGGAGTGGAAGTGGCAAGATGGAGGGAAGAACGAAGTTTAAAAATAGCTGGGGTGACCCTGGCGCTTCTTGCAGACTGGGTAGTAGAGGCATGTAGAAGGAAACACCACATGGTTCCAAGAAGGAAACAGAGATTCCAGAGCTCTCTGTGGGGTCTGGAAACAGCCTGGGGGGCAGACCCTGGGATGGATGCCTTGAGTCCCTAAAACGCATGCCCAGCCTTCTCTCTTGATAAAGAAGGCAGAACAAGGCTCAGAGAGCTATCACGGCTTGCTCGGGGATGCACAGCGACCACCAGTCATAAAACTTGAACTCAGGTCTAACCCCAGAACCTGAACTGTTTCAGCCCTGCCTGGCTGGAGTCTGCTGGAGTAGGCACTGCAGAGGAGCTTTGGAGCATGTTACTCAAACAGCTGCCCCTCACAGTCCCCAGCTCAGAGTTGGTTTGAGGGCTGAGTAGCTGCCAGGTGCCAACCTCAGCTGATCTGAATTGGGCTAGGCATCCAATGATACCTGGTGAGATGGGATCTTCCAACTTTCCCGTGTCCTCTGATTCCCGCCCCCCCCCCCAATATGGTTCTGCAAGCCAGGGAGGGGTGGCAGGTAGGTCCTGCCTATGTTTAGCCCAACTACCTCTCCCAAGAAACCAAGACTAAAATGCTAAAGGCTTATATGCTGCCAGCCTGGCTCTGCTGGGTGATGCTCTTAGGTGCTGCTGAGTGGCCTTGTTTCCCAGCCCCAGTTCCCCTTTCTGCCAGAGGGTACATCTGTCAGTCCATGAGAGGCTTCTGGGCATACCGTCTGTTTTAGTTCAAATAGTAAACTCAGTCCCAAGAAGCCCCAGTTAAGCACCGCCCCCCTGCCCCCAAGGAGAAGAAGGACAAGGGAATTCAGAACCGGAAAAGAGGAGGCTTTGTGGACTAGATTGGAGGATCGAGGCAACAGAGAGGCCTGCAGGGGTGTCTGTGGGGGAGCAAGAAGGAGCTGGGAAGGAGTGGACCCTGCAATGGGGCTTATCCCTCCCCCTAGAGAGCATCAGGAGGTCCAGCTTCCTGGAATGGCTAGCCCTGAGTGGACCAAACACAGAGAGCTGGTGATTCTCCCTCAGCCTGGCAGGGATTCCTGTCACAGCTTGCTCTGCGGTTCCCTCTCCTGGACCTTATCTCCCGCAGATCACATAATTTTCCTGAACACTCTCAGTCACTATCGGGCTCATTTTTTATCAGTTAATATTTCCAATCTGATCTGGCATCGAAGCTCCCATTTCTCATTCAGTCTTAACAAGCCTTCTGGTGTGCTGCCTGGTGGGCTCAGGCGGAAACACCTGAGGCAGAGACACCAGAGGCCGACTGGTTCACTGGACGAGTAAGGAGCCAGAGGTTGCCCCGGGGAATGTCGCTGATGGGATCTGGGGAACTTCCTCCCTGGGACCCTTTAGCTGATGTCTCCCTCATGGAGCAATGGTGTCTGCAGCTGCAGTGGCTCGGGTGCTGTTTCTAGGCTCCCCATTCAGGCTCAGAGAGCTTCCCTTTGTGTATCTGGTACCCCTCTATCCAGTGTGCCTGCATCTGCATAGGCTACTCTGACCACAGAGAGGCCTGGGCTCTAACACCTCCACTGACAGCACGGAGTCAACATCCTTGTGGACTGATTTCAAAGTACAGTCTGACTCCAGGGCTCATGGTCAGCTTTTCCAAGCATTTTCCCTGAAGTAATCCTACACCTAGATTAAAGGGAGTTAGCCTCCACTATTCCAACACAAAGAACATCAGTCAGAGGGCTCCTTATTGCCACCAACCTTTCTGCGCCACCTTCACTACACTCCTAATATCACAAAGAAAAAGGTGGCAAAAGTCCCAGAACCAACTTGGGGTTGCCATATCATGAGGCCCAAAGAGCTGTCCACCAGTTCGGAATGTGAGGGTTCTCAGCACATGAGGTAATTTCGAAGGAGCGATGTCCCGTTTGGATACCCACCCAGCTGTAACAGTAACCCCCATCAACTCAGAATTTCTTGACTCCCAGCCCTGACACCTTGCCCAGACTCCCTTTCATTGGACAAGACACGAAGACCTCATGTGTATTGAGGCTAGAACTGCATTTTAACTGTCTCAAAGTCTCTGTACAAGGCATTGAGGCCTGAGGCAGGAGAGCACCCTGGGTCTCCCGGCTGGCCTCTCCACAGATCACACTCGTGTCACAGTTCAGCCCCCAGCATTGGTCTCTCTGAACAGCCTCCTGCAGGGGTGGTGGCCAGGAAAACCCCCACCCTCAGAGGCAACAGCAAGAACAAGACCGACAACTAAATGGGCCTGTGTTCGAATTCTGGGGCTCTCCTTTTGGCTGCCATTTCTGAAGCTAGTTTCTCTCAGTGTGAGATAGGTATGCTAATACAACCCATGCAGGCTGGGAAAATTCACTGAGGAGTTCCAGCCAGGCGCCAGCATAAAGCAGGCTAGCCTCCTCAGGACCCTTTCCTTGAAAACTCTCTTCCTCCTGGGCTTGACTCAAGCCCAGCAACCAAGTCTCTGGCTGGACAGGGTCCTGAACTTGTCATTTTTGCCAAATAGAGGATGGCTGTGATGTGCCCAGAGCTCTGAAAGGGTCCTTGGAACCAATAGTGGGGCACAGCAGAGCGAGCGAGCAGAGCGAGCGGGAAGGCTGTTCTTCCACCCATCTGCTCCCAAACCCCTCCCACTAGGGATGGCGCTCGGCCCCTCCCCCAGCTCCCAGCACAGATGGCAGGAAGGAAATGCCAAGGCAGGGACAGGGAGGGGCCACTCAGCCCCCAGCGGCAGCAGCCCCTGCCAAGCTTCCCACAGGAACAAGAAAGGAACCCCTCCCTCACTCATGGCATTGCCCCTCTGAGAGCCACAGCCCACTGATGCCCTGGTGCCTTGCATCCTGTTGCCATGGTAACCAGGACGGGGCTGACGTGCCGACAGGCAGTCCAGGAGCCGCTGCCACATGCATCACTTGAACTTGATGTGACAGACACTGGCAGGCGGCCTGCACAGGGGTGGAGGGAGGTGGTGCCCTGTGGGCAAAGGGATCCAGACCAGACAGGGGAAAGCTCACATGGAAGCCCGCCAGGCAGGATGTGTTTAGGGTCCTCTGAAGCCTGCAAGGCCCTAGAGACCCCACCCATGGCCTGTTGTGGGTCCTCTCCAGCTCCCATTTCCCCCCTTTGTAACCTGGAAGAATGGGCTAGGTAGGAAAGAAGAAATAAAATAGCATGGGCTTATTTTGTGACTGAAATGTTACACAGATATGGCTATTGTGGACAGCTAGCCTCTGTTCTGGCTTCTGCTCCTTCCTGCCATCTGCCAGCCCCCACTTTCTGTTCTGCAGAATGGGGCTGTAATGCTGCCTTTGCCGTTGGATTCAACTGTCGACTGTCCACTCACTAGTGTAATAAAAGTTTCCCAGGCTAGTGATGAGGCTCAGTTAATATAATGTATACCTAGCATGTGCCAAGCTCGGTATCACATATACCAGACATGGTGGTGTATGATTGTAATTCCAAATTCCTAAGATAGAGGCAGGAAGATCAGGAGTTCAGGGCCATCCTTGACTATGTAATAAATTAGAAGGCCAGCCTGGGTTACATGAAATTTTATCTCAAAAAATTATTAATATTATTTTATCATTATTATTATTATTATTATTATTATTATTATTATTATTATATCACCTCAGCCCATTTTCATAAGCATTTTGTTAGGTGCTAGAGACACAGTGAGCAAGGCTGACTTGATTCCTACCCTCCTGGAGCTGATATTCTAATGGGGGGGTGGGCAGGCTCTAAGCAAAGATGACAGGATCTGGTGACACTGGGACAATAGAAAAACCAGGAGTTAGAACATCTGGGCAGAGGCATAAGTTAGGAAAGATGTTGAGACCGCGGCATCTCAGCTTCAAACTCACTAGGGAGCTGGAGTGGAGTCAGGTTCCCAGGTAGAAGAGGACTGTGATGAGGAGGGAAGAAGTGAGGAGAGGGAGCACCCTGGCGGCAGTGGGAAGCACTGCCATGGTGGGAGGAGCATCAAGGGAGGTAGGGGGCCAGCACCCAATGGGACTAGCTGCTTTATTCCCAGGGTAACGGGAAGCTAAGAACAAAGGCAATGTGGCCTGACCTCCATTGCATGTTGTTTGCACCCAGAGACATGTGAACCTACAAGGCTATCCAGTAGAGGTCAGGTACAGAGCAAGGATGAGTGTAGTGTCAGTGGGGGGGGGGGGGTTGGGGGCAAGTGAACAAGATGGAGAGAGGGACTCAGATTCAAAGATCATTCGTGGAGCTAGAATCACTAGGGCTCACTCGTGGTCTGGATGTGGAGGCCAAGGGAAAAGGGAGCAACCTCGAGTCTCTGGTTTTAGTATGATATAAGGTATTGGGGGTGCCTATTTCAAAGACCTGGAAACCCAGGTAATCTGTGAGCCGGCTGGAAAGATGAGACCTAAGGTGGTAATGGCAGTGCACACCTTTAGTCTCAGCACTCAAAAAGCCAAGGCAAGAGGATCTGGAACACAAGGTCAGCCTGGGCCTCATAGTGAGAGATTAATCATACTGTCTGTATGGGCGGGGGATGCAGCTCCATGGCAGAGTGCTTGCCTAGCATGTACAAAGCCCTTGGCTCAATCCCCAGCCTCAGCGCTGCTTGAGTCAGGCACAGTGGGGAACCCCTGGAATCCCAGCAATTAGAAAGTAGAAGTAGGGCTGGAGAGATGGCTCAGCAATTGGGAGCACTGACTGCTCTTCCAGAGATCCTGAGTTCAATTCCCAGCAACCTCATGGTGGCTCACAACCATCTGTAATGGGATATGATGCCCTCTTCTGGTGTGTCTGAAGACAGCTATAGTGTCCTCATATAAATAAAATAAATAAATCTTAAAACAAAAAAGAAAGAAAGTAGAAGTAGAAGTAGAAGGATCAGGAGTTCAAGGGCATCCTCAGCAACATAGTGAGTAGAGGCTAGCCTGTGACACCCCCCCCATCATCACCCCACTCCACACACAGAGGTGGTGGGGCTTAAGTTATCTTTAACCTCTATTCTCCTGATCCAGGGTTTTCCCAGACTCCTCTAGAAGATGTACCTGGCAAGGCTGCATGACAGGAGACCTTGGTCATGACCCTGGTTTGTAAATAACAGAGATACACTGGGGCATTTACAGGCATGGAGGACTGCTGCCTCTCAGGATGCACAGACATGACCAGAGAGAAGTGTCTCCTGGCACACTTGCTTGTCCAGTCCTGAGTCCTTTAGTCTTTTTAAAATTGGAATCAATTTAATTTTTATTCATTTTTTTCCTCTTCAGTGGGGCTGTCTTGGCCACCTTGGATCTAAAAGTATGAACAGTGAACAACATGGCAGACTTACTGTAATCTTAAACTTGGGAGGATGAGGTGGAAAGATGGCAAGTTTGAGACTAGTCTTGGCTACATAGTAAAACCCTGGCCTAAAAACCCAAAACAACACAAACACACACACACACAAACAGGAGGAGATATGGCAATGATTAGTTTGTGAAGAGGAAATGATTACCCAAGAAGCACCCACGCGCGCGCGTGCACACACACACACACACACACACACACACACACACACACACGTTTTTAAATATCACTATTCTGAAAACTATTTACCTACTGTCTTAGGATTTGCTACTGTGAACAGACACCATGACCAAGGCAACTCTTATAAGGCCAACATTTCATTGGGCTGGCTTACAGGCTCAGAGGTTCAGTCCATCATCATTAAGACAGGAGCAATGGCAGCATCCAGGCAGGCATGGTGCAGGAGGAGCTGAGAGTTCTATATCTTCATCTGAAAGCTGCTAGGAGAAGACTGGCCTCCACTTGATTAGAAGGAGGGTCTCATTGCCCACCCCCACAGTGACATACTTTCTTCAACAAGGCTACATATGCTCCAACAAAAGACCACACCTCCTAATAGTGCCACTCCCTGAGCCAAGTATATTCAAACTACCACACCCACAAAAGCAGGGGAAATCATCTGAAACCAAAAAAGAGAAGAGAAAAGAAAAGAAAAGGAAATTTGGGGGAAAAAAATTATAGCAGCACCCTCTTGACTTTGATGTAACAAACAGTCCCCTACATTGCCATCCACAACTTGAGAGAATGTTAACTGACTAGGCTCGAACCACACACGAACCTGTGCTCAATCGACTATGGACAGCGTCCAAGAGGGACACAGCACTCCACACTCTGGATGCAGAGCTTGTCTGCTGTTCCCAATAGAAGGGAAGGGTGCAGAGCAGACAGCGCCCCTTACAGGAGTGTCAGCTGAATCCCTGACCCGGTGTGGAGGAGCCTGGAAGACAAGGAAAGTCTACAAAGAAGTCGGGAGAGTTGTCGAAGGGAAAGCCTGAAGGCAGAGGAATGACAACATTGTCCTTGCTGAAGGGGAGAATTCAACTTCAGATGCTTCTGTGTGTGTGTGCCAAGAAGCCCGACGAGCATCGGCCAGGTTCAGGTAAGCAGACATTACTAATAAGGACTAAGAATAACCCTGGTGCCTAGGGTTACCAAGGCGATGGCCTCGAGACAGACTGGAGCTGTCCCGGGAAAGCAGCCTGGGTGGAGGGTAGTCAGTCACTTTCTGTGGAGCTGGCCGGTCTATCTTTTGTTTCCCTGACAGGGTCTCACTGTGTAACCCAGGCTGGCCCTGAACTCAGGGAGATTTGCCTGCCTTCCAATACTAGACTTAAAGGCCTGTGCCCCCGCACCTAATGGACCCAGGCAAGCTGGTGAGTCTTCATGCTCACTGGGCATGTTAGATCTCTTATCTCCAAGCCTGAGTTTGCTTGCCTTGAAAATGGTGAGTGTGGGGCTGGAGAGATGGCTCAGTGGTTAAGAGTACTCACTGGCTGCTCTTCTAGAGGTCCTGAGTTCAATTCCCAGCAACCACGTGGTGGCTCACAACCATTTATAATGGGATCCGCTGCCCTCTTCTGGTGTGTCTGAAGTTACGGTGTACTCATATAAATAAAAATACTAAAAAAAAAAAAAAAATTAAGAAATTGGTGAGTGTGACCCAGGCACAACAGTACACACCCTCCATTTCAACACTTGGGAGGCTTGGACAAAGGTTCATGAGTTCAAAGGCAGCCTGGTCTGCGTAATGACACCTTGTCTCCAAAGAATAAATAGACAATACCAAAATGGTAAATGCCCTGTTGGAAATAAGATCTAAGTGAGAGTGCCTCTGTCACTGACCTGAATGGAAATACAGAGACAGAGGGCATGTAAAAGCCTGGCCCCAGGCTAGCTCATAAGATGCACACAATAATGTCATCTTTCTTTTTTTGTATTGCCTTTACAGAGATGGGAAGCAGATGGGGCAAGGGCAGGGAAAGTGCGCTGAACTTTTGAGCTCTGATGAGAGAACATTCTGAGATGCAAGAGGCCTTCACCCATGGTCCAGGACTCCGCCCTACTTTCTGATCTTCTGCTCAATGTCAGGCTCTCTGCCAGGTAATTTACTCTCATCAGCTCATTTTCTTCCATTATCTCACACGGCAACGATCGAGGACAGTGTATCAGTTAGCTCTCGCTGGATAACAAGTCACCCCAACATTCACGGCTTAAAACCACCACCACTTGATTGTTAAGCTTGGGATTCTATGGCTCGAAAATGCAGCTGGAATACTCTGCCGTTGGCTGGGCTCACCCACGCATCGGCAATCAGCTACTCCTCAGTGAAGTGGCTCTGTTTCTGGGGCTTGGCCAGCTGTCATCAGGGTGATGGGTGGGATCTGGCCATGTGTCTCTCTTCTTCCAGCAGGACAGCCCCAGCTTGTTCACACCACAGCTGGGCAGGGTGCCAAGAGGACAACCGAGAGCAGGCAAGACCTCTTGAGGCTCAGAACTGGCCCTACTACATTCTGTCACAGGCCAGAAGTAAGTCACAGGGCCAGCCTAGAGCCAAGGAGAGCAGAGAAACTACAGAGTTGTCATGATGTGAGTGAGACCCACTCAGCACGGAGCCTGGTGTGGCCATGGCACACACCGTTAATCCCAGCACTCAGGAGGCAGAGGCAGGCAGGTCTCTGAGTTTGAGGTCAGCCTGTCTTACAAAACCAAAACAACAGCAGCAGCAAGCAAAATCATGCAGCACAGGCAACAGCTGGAGTCACTTGCAGCCACATAGATAGGTCTCACCACCACTGCCGTCTTACATGGCAAGCACCACTCACAAGCTCTGGTGGATCCCAGAGGCAGGGTTGACAGAGCCAGGCTTTGAATTCTAGAGTCTCACATATGATTGGTAATATTCAAACTCCACTCCCTCACGGGACAGTGATGCGGCCCTGTTTGACACAATCTCCTCTTTTGTATTTTTTTTTTTTGGTTTTTTGAGACAGGGTTTCTCTGTGTAGTCCTGGCTGTCCTGGTACTCACTCTGTAGACCAGGCTGGCCTCCAACTCAGAAATCTGCCTGTCCTTAAAGGCATGTGCCACCACTGCCCAGCTGACACAATTTCAAACAGCTCTGCTCTAGCAAGCACCTGTGAGGTGAAATAAAGAAGAGGCAGGATGAAGATGCAGATGGAGTTGGGTTAGAGGGGCCAGAAAAAAAAATTGCTTGTGAGAAAAGTTCTTGCTGTGCAAGAATGGGGACCCATGTTAAAGCCGGACTTGATGGCATGCGTCAGAACCCCAGGGCTGGAAGGCAGAGGTGGAGAGATCCTGGGGCTAGCTGGCCAGCCAATCTAGTCAATCTGTTCAGTGAGTGACCTTGTTACAGAAGAGCAGTAGAGAGTAACTTGAGAGACGCTGGACATCCACAGCTGGTTTCCACACTCATGGCTTGCACTCGCACACCCACATACACACATACACACATCACATGGGAAACACACAGTGGTGGCAACAACAACAACAAAAATCGAGAACTAGAGGCAGGGGAGTATCAGGATTGAGCAGAGAGCCTGTGGCCCGACCAGAGACAATAGCTTTATGCTGAGGATTCTAGCCTGCCACAGAGAGACGCAGGACTCTGCTGGCCAGACCCGTGCTGACCCTTTTCTAGACTGAATCTCTGTCTGGGCCTCAGGCTGGCAGGGTCCCATCAGGAGCTGGGTGGTGAGGGAGCTGCCTCTGGTGTCTCATAGAGCTCCCAGCCCCGGTGGTGACAGGCAGGGCCAAGAGATCAAAGAGGTGCCGCAAGGATGACTAAAGGACTTGCCTCTCAGAAGGGTTCTCATGACATCTCAGCCTGGCTGAGGGTGAGCAGAGGGCACTGGCCTGCCAGGGGACTGCCCCACCTCCTCACCTCTACTGCCACTGCCCCTCCCCCACAGACACCAGAGCCAGGAGCACAGCTGTGCCCAGCCAAGCTGCCGGGTGCCAAGCGGGGCCTGGCGGGCTCCCTCTCATCTGTCTCTCTTTAGCAGGAACAAATGGGAATGAGGGAATCAATTAACAAGGCTCCTTAGCCAAATGACGGCTGCTCCCACCTCCCCAGCCTGTTAACCCTTTTCTTCCAGGGCTGGGTTAGGCTGTTGGGCTTGCTGCTGCAAGCCCTGGCCCTGTGGTGCCAATAAATGCCATGCTCCTGTCTATGCCAGATGCAGATGGCAGCTGCCAAGCTGGAGAGCAAGAACCAAAACATGAGAACCAGATTTTACCTCAACAGAACCTGGGGTCGGTTTCAGCACACTCAGAGGTACCCGATGCTATGGGCAGGCGTGTCCCTTTCCTTCCTCTCTAGGGACCTGAGACCCACTTCTGGCAAAGAAAAATAAACAGAAAGGAAAGATCTGGCCCAGGTTGGTGAGTCACAGTCAAGTCACTTCTGAGACCTATCCAGGGTCTGGAGAGTTATGGGCCCAGGGGACAGGGCAGGGGGCAGGGTATCAAAGCACTTTGAATAAGTCCTGAACATTCCCCCTCCCCCCCCCCGAAAGCAAATGGTCAAAGCTAAACAATCTCTCTGACTCTCTGAGTGATTTGGGAAGGCAAGAAGAAGGTTCTGGAAGTCCTGGGTTGCCAGAAGCCCTGGGTTCAAGCACCCGTTCAACAGCTGACATATCCTTTGATGACATTTTGAGGCATTAACTAACAGGCCATTCTCATTAAGTGCCATTACTGTTTGCCCGGGAAGTTTCCTAAGCCTTGGGTTAGCTTTGGCCTTGAGCTGGCTGTATTATACAACTCAAGGGACACCATTCACAATCTGCTCCACTACAGGCAGGGGCACTGAGGTCACTCGTATTAGACAAGATATACCACACACACACACACACACACACACACACACACACACACGCACACGCACACACACACGCACACGTGCACGTACACGTATATGTATACATACATACTCTTGGCATTCTATGTTCAGAAAGACTTATCTAAGTTTGGTTTTGTTTTTTTTTTTGTTTTTTGTTTTTTTTATGGTGGCTGGAGAGATGGTTTAATCAGTAAAGGGTTTGCTCAGCAAGCATGAGGATCTGAGTGTGGGTTCTCAGCATTCACATCAAAAGCCAGGCATGGTAGTGTATACCTGGAATCCCTGCACTGGGGAGGCAGAGACAGGAGGATCTCTGAGGCTCACTGGCAGCCAGTCTAGCCAATCCATGAGCTCCAAGTCCTGTAAGAGACCCTTAAAAAATAAGGTGAAGAGCAATTGAGGAAGCTATCAGAAGGTGACCTCTGACGGCCACAGTAATGCACAGACAGACAGATACCCATGAACGCACAATATACACATATATATGTTTTTAAAAAAATGGCATGCAATTTGCATTGGAATATCTGCCATTTCCACACTCCAACCTTAGACTAGCAGGAAAGGTCATCGACGACAGGGCAATGGGTCTGCCCCATTTGCAAGCCCCACTCCCACACTCCAGTGGTTTCCAGAGGCAAGGAGCCATAGGAAAACCAAGTGTGCTCCAAGACTACGCTCACTCTCCATCGAGGTGGGGCATGAGTGATACTGTGGTCTCAGAGATGTTTTGGCTAATCCACCCACCCATGATTCCCTGTTACAAATAGGCAGTAAGCTTCTATTCACTTGGCTGTTAAGTTCCTAAACGGTAGGATTAGCACAGGATGCAGAGATGGTGCTTGAAGACAAAACCCACAGATACCCCTCACACTAACTTTGGAGCAATGGAGATGCGCTGAGCTTCACTTTTCTGACCTGTAAAATGGGGCCAACCTTGCTGAGCTGTCTTGAGGGTGAAGTGAGATAGGTCAAATAAGATTGCCCAGTACATTCTGGAAGGGGAAGTAAGCTTCACTTGGGATCTCTCTAAAAAATAAAAAAATAAAAAAAAAAAATAAAAAAAAATAAAAAAAAATTGAGGCATACTGGTTCATTCCTCCAGCTGTGAGATCACAAGCTGCCAGAGCCCAGAGGTCCATAACAGAAGGGAGTGAGCCGGGAGCTGATTCTCAAAGGTCTGGAGACTGATCCTCTCATTTAGGGCTGGGGAATTCTTCCTGCTCTTTTTCCTTGCCCAAGGCTACCCCACCCTCCAAGCCTCTGCCCACTGTCCAGGAAAGAACACTCACAGATATCCAGAGCAGGCAAGCCAGGGTTCAGACTCTAGTCTGGCTGTGAGGATGCTCAGACCCTCCCCACAGGCAGCCAGGGTTCATCCTCCAGGCTGGGAGGATGCTCAGACCCTCCCCCCAGCCCAGCCCTCCTGCCTCAGTTTCTTCACAATGAAACTGGTAAGAGCAGCTATCTCACAAAGCTATTTTGTATGTGCCCCATCATACAACAAACGCCAAGTATTAGCCATTCACGTTATTAGCCCGGCTGGCTCCCACTCCATCCTGCTGCGGAAATGGCATGGACCTCTGCAGGAGAGAGCTGAGTGCTGGGACCAAGCTGTAAACAAGACTGATTGACGCCTGTCTGTCCTCCTTGCTCCCATCCCGGTGGAGGCAGACACATCAACAGGCAATTGCAATGCAGCGTGACCAGGGCCACTCCCCAGGGAAGTCCAAGCTGAGGGTGGCAGGGGACTGTGGAACACACTGCACAGCCAGAAGAGAGGCTAGCCCCACAGAGAGACCCAGGGCAGGGCCTCTGGTGGAGGTGAGGTCTGTCAGACAATACAAAGTATGGGGTGAAAACCAAACAGGGCTGAGCAAAGACGGCTCAGCAGGCTAAGGTAAACTTGCTGCCAAGCCCAAAGAACCGAGTTCCATATCCGGAATCCATATGGAAGAAGGAGAGAGCTGACTACCTCAGATTGTCCTCTGACCTCCACATACATGCTGTGGCATACATGTGCATACACATATACACATATGCACACATACTATATCAATAAGTGCTTAATTTGAAAAAGGGATGGGGACAGAGTAGAGGGGCCTAGGCAATACAAGTGTTTGTGAGTGGGAAGTAGGAACGGGGCCACGCATCTCACCTGAGCTGCTCTCAGTCTGTTCTGGTGAAGGGAACCTAGGAGAGGATAAGCCCGGAGGGCTTCTCAGTAGTGGTGACATTGGAGCTGTTTGTTCCCTTCACTGGACTGTGGGTGATGTGTGAGTGACTGAAGAGGGTGCATAGAGACCACATGTTGGTAAGTTTGTACTTCAGTAACATTGAGTGCGACGATGTGAGGTGTGAGGGTGTGTTTGGGTGGGCAGAGGGCTCACTATGTTAGGGTTCACTATGCCTGCATATGTCAGGGGAGGGACTGAGCACTGTGAAGTTTGGTGTGTATGTCTGTGGGTGTCCCTGAGCCTGTAGTTAGGGTGTTCAATGAATGGCTGTGTGTGTATTTTTGTGAGAATGTTCTTGCAGGTAAATTGCCTGAGTGTGTGTGTGTGTGTGTGTGTGTGTGTGTGTGTGTGTGT
>JADRCD010225322.1:0-10514 GCA_019843815.1 Montemys delectorum | reverse complement strand
GATCTAGAAATCAGTTCTTTTTTCCTGACTGTGTTCTTCGCATTTTTGCAGTTGTTATTCCTAAATTTGATAGAACATTTGCAGTGCTAGGTTTATCCAGTTGCTCTGCATTGGGTCTTTCTAACACGCCTTGTCACCATCCTGACTTCCTCTCCTTTGCATTAGATTTAGAATTTCCCCTAAATAACTGCTCCAGAAACTCTGAAAGTTACCTAATTAGTGGTTACACTCTGCAAATAAAAAAGAGCATTTGCCAGCTAGTTGACTCAGTCAGTTAAGAGCAGGATGCTAATAATCAGGCCACAACTGAAGGTTTGAGATGGGAGTGGGGGTGGGGTTGGGGGTGGGGGTGGAGCTAGTCTAAAGTGTAGGCATTTCATAAAGGGACACGTGTGGCTGTGGTCCCAAGAAAGGGGTGGGAGGATGTGCAGCCATCTCAATACAGTCACTCTGGAGAAGGAAAACAAGTGCTACTTAGTAACATCACTCCAGAAGAGCAACTCCTTGTGAACAAAAAGAGGAAGAAGAAATGGAAGGGTGGGCAACACCAACAAATGGTTCCTGGAGATGAAGGTAGGACAGGAGGAGGCAGCCCCCAAGGCGTGGTGAGGGCTCTCTTTCCAGCAGGCCGGGAAGCCTCTGTCTTCACCTGCTCGCTGCCTCTCACATCTCACAGTGCTGATGCACTGCTTTAATTTGGGAAGCCTTTCTCTTGAGAGGCATGTCTTTTCTTGCTCTAAGTCTGAAGTGCTCCCGTGTGTGGCATTCTCTGTGACAGATGTACTACAGCTATGCTTTAGCTGACTCCAAATCCACAGCTTCCTGGCACCTGAGTGGTCTATTTGATGTCCAGGAGCAGGCTTCCTTTGAGAGCAGGTATCTCATCCAAGAAGGTAAAAAGGTGTAATCCTTTTGTTCTAAAACAACCCCTGTTAAAATCTACAACTTCAGTTCACCCAAGGTGATTCTATCAGAAGGTCTAATCCTCCTTTGTTGATGCACATAGATAACCTAGATAGACCCAGCCTGTGGAGAGGCACATTGTCTTGAGAGAGATGGAGTCCTTTCCCTTCTGATCCCCTGGCTTTGAAACAGACGCTTCTGTTTCAAAGGTAGTCCCGCTTCCTTACTCTTCTCCAATAAAAAGATGGAATTTTGAAAACTATCTGACCATCTTTAAGGAGACAGCATTCTCTGGCTGATGACCCATCCACAACTTTGCTTCCTGCAGTAGTCAGAACCTTCACTGACTGGATCAAACCTGTTGACTAGCAAGACCAACCAGCTCCACGCATGGCCGTCTGTGGCCATTCTGCATATCCATTCCTCACAGATGGGGCCCTGCCATTCCCCTCTGAATGCTAACCCATCTTTGTAGGAAGGTAGAAGTGTGGCTGCGGGCTCACCCTTTGACAACATGTGCCCCCTGCCTTCTCCCCAGTCCCACCGACCACTCTGCCAGCACTAAGGTCTACTAGTAGCAACATTCCTTGTTAAACTCTCTCCTGCCCACGCAAGAAGAAGACCTTTACTTATACCTGTAAAACAGTTTGCATTCTCTTGCTGTCTTGTGTAGATCAGAAAGAGAGATAATTTTGGCTAGAAGACTTTTTCTGCTGTATGCCTTATCGCAGTTGTTCAGTTAGAAGTATGCAAAAGCTCAATGCTGTGTGGAGCTGGTGTGTAAGCTAAAGGGACTTTTTCACTTCAGACTGAGTGCTTAGGATTTCGACCTGACAGTCTATTTTTCGCCTTAGAACGAGGGAAAGGAATCTGAAGGTTTTTTTGTTTTGTTTTGTTTTGTTTTGTTTTTATTTCTCTGTCTATGGTTGGTTACTGTCTTTAGTATAAAAATATAACTTGTCTTACATTTTCTCTTAGACTCTAAGACATAGAGGGTTTCCTGCCTTGTCCTTATTGATTACTCTCAGTTAACAATTATTTGAAACAAAGTCTAAAGCAGTGCTGTGTCACAGTAGTTATCGATACATTCATCATTTCCCCTCTGAGTTTCGTGAAAGGTCTTAAAATTTCAGAGAACAACATGACCCTGTGGTTTCATACAAATGGGCATATGAATGTTCCATAGGTATGTTGAAGATAGTTGATCCCTTATGTCCCCGAGTAAGCAGAAACAGTCATCATTGTAGGTTAGTACCTTTCTCCTCACCGTGTCCCTCCCTCCTCTCCTAGGTCATCCGGGACTTTTAGATCCTGGTGCGAACTCTCTTTCTAATGCAACAAGTGCCTGTAACTGAAGTACAGTGGGGTTTTATTGGCAAAATGTCCTTCTTAGTGCTAAGGCTTGGGTCTCAGGCCTCGTGGTTGTTAGGCAGGCCTATCGGCAGCCCCCCTTTTCATGGTCTATTATTTATTTAACTCTCTAACTTGTGTATGCTGGGCTAGAAGCCACTCTGCAGCCCAGTTGAGTCTCACAGTCATCACCCCATTCCTCGGCTTCAGCAGTTGGCATGACAGGTCTATGCCACCAGATCCAGGTGTGGGTTTCTTTAAAGTGAGGATGATGTTATGTTTCTCTGTTGTCATCCAGATCTCTTCTGATTTGATTTACTTATAAATCATGATGTTTTAAATACAGAAAGACACCTTTAAAAGCTATCACCCACCATCCCGCCCCTAGAGAATTCCTATGGACATTTACACATAAAATAATGTATTTCTCTGTTTTTATGGTTGATGACGAGTTAAGAACAAGGAATCAGCAACACAGCTCTCTAAGACCAGGGGTACATAGATAGAATTGTAAGAAGTGATATATACACACACACACACACACATATATATACATATGTATATATATGTATTATATGTATATGTATGTGTGTATATACATATATATGTGTATATATGTATTATATATACGTATATATATGTGTGTGTGTATTTGAGTCAAGATCTCTCACTAAGTTGTGTACGCTGGGTTTGAAGTCACTCTGTAGTTTACATGGATTTATCATTTTATATATATATATATATAATAAAGATATGTGTATAATATGTATGATACATATGATATATTTATATATTTATTATTAAATATATAATTTATAAAATGGATCAAGGAAACAGATCATTATATAGTATAAACAGATTATATATCATCATATATTATATTATGTATATATCTTTATTATATATATTTAGAAATACTTTTATAGCAGTTTAATAGCTTCTCATGAGCTATCACCTAGTAATGAGTTTTAGTGACATTTTTTTGACATCCTTAAGTACGTATGTAGCATCAGTCCTAACAGCCATGCCTTCCCATCACTAAGTGGTAATTGATGAAGTGTTAGTATGTATGTATTGATCAACTCTTACAGAGATCATGGGATATTTTAACTCTGGAAAACTTTCTTTCCTCAGGGCATGAAGATTACTACACCGTCTAAGACTAGGAAATCACCATGGGATTATATATTTTCTGTTTACAATGGCTCTGTAGACAGGACAGCCCCAGACTTTTTAGCATTCAAATCACGTTTCAGATTAATCTGGGGGAGTATTTTTTCTTTCCTGGAACAAATTGAGAAATTTCTCAAGGACTATGCAATATCAGAAGCCAAAATAAAAGGGAGGAGTCTGGTGTCCCTTCTTCCAGAGTTTGAGCTGAAGAACAAACTGACCAGAAATGATGTTCTGGCTGTGTTGGAGAACCCATACCACATCCAAATGCTGTTAAATCTTCCAGGGCAGAGGTACAAGGGGCAAGATGGAAAGACAGAAGCTGCCATCAGGATCCAAGCCACGTGGAAAAGTTACAAGGCGAGAACTTGCTTCATTTCTTATCGCCAGAAGAAGTGGGCCTCAGGTGTGATAGCCCTGGCATGGCTCTTACATTGCCACAAGACAAGACTAAAGAAGATAGTAAGGGAATCTCGTCAGAGACACCTGGAGAATTTCCGCATTCGAGCCAAGGTACGCCAGGCTGCCAGCTGTTAAGGCAAGCCTCTCTTTCTAAGTATTTCCTGCTTGAACAACTGCAGCAACTTGTCTCTTTATCTTTCCTGCCCTCTCCGGCCACCTTCCCCTCCGCATCCTGCATCTATAACTCTCCTCCTATAAGATACACAAACTCCGTTTGGGCAGCATATTTTAGCCTCAACCCAGAGCCTGGCCCGCGTGCCTGCAAAATCCGTTATCATCTTTTCTACAAAAGAAAATACTCCTTGTTTTGACTATGGTAGTTGTATTGGGAAGTCATTGTTCTAACTGCATTACCTTTTCTATACACACACACAACAACAACAACAACAAACATGCGTATGCGTGCACACATACACACACATACACCTTCTGACACTTTAATTTGGTAGGAAAAAAACATCCTCACTTGTCTACGTTGCTGTCACCACTTTGTCAGAAAGTATTTAAGTTTGCAGACAGCCTTTTAATTAGTGCTCACAATTTCATTTATGTTTGCTTTCTCTTTTTTTCATTCATATTCTGTTAATTAAGTGAGCTGCCTCTAATCTTCCCCTGCCAGTAGCATCATGTAGCCACCTAATTAAATTAATTGGGGAAGATGTTTTAAGTATGTAATTAAATCAATTAATATAATTTATGCCTGGCTTAACTGTACAGTGGAAAAACAGCTGAAGTTTGACTAGATGAATCCACTACAGCTTCCTGTCACTGATCAATGCTCTTCTTGCTTTTCAGCATCTGGCAGCCAACTGGAGTCGCATCAGGACCTCCAGGAGGACTATTATCCATATACCATCATTAGGTATAACACTTTTGCCTGCAAATCTATCAGCAACCTCTATTACCCACCACATTATGGCTCCTTGATTGAGTTCAAGGAAGGCCCCTTGTTTTATTCAAATTGGTCTCGGCAGGAAAATGTTCTCGACATGATGAGAGTAATAACACAGGGCCCTCGCTCGAAACGGCGTTTAATTTGGGGATTAAGCAAATAAAGTCATTATGTGGGGGCTGCTATTCAGTGGAGAGGTGATTTGCTGTAATTCGCTTTCATCTGTATGAAATGAACTAAAAAGTTGTATTTTTTCCCCCTGAAATAACAGATAATGTTTTCGATCTTCTTTAATGATAGAAGAACACAGGCTTGTGTGTGTTGTTGCTGTTACGCCAATAAGCCAGGATATTGCTTGTACACTGTTTTTAATCAAATGTGCAGTCAAAATGATAAGCTACATTCTCTGAAATTATTTAGTTCTAATTGCGAGCAGATGGGATGTTTTATTTGCACCTAGGGCGCCTGAGCAAAAGGAAATGCTGTGTGAACAAGAATAATTAAGAAGTTGAATAGTGTTTTTTGCGCTTAAATAATCTGCAGTTTCATGTTAATTAGCACTAATGTAATTATTTAATTACATTTATGAATTGGGGGACTTAAAAGCTGTTGTCTGAAACACAGCGGTAAAATAGGTATGCCAAAATGACATAGGGAAATTCAGAAATCTGTGCCGGAAGTGTGTCTCAGACACGAGTTGCTGTCAGCATTTGCAGTGCTGGCCGCTTGCTCTGCTTCAGTTTTGCTCCTGCGTAGGCTGTTGAATTTCTTGAATGAGGCTGGATTTTTTTTAATGCTGATTTAGTAGAGTTTTGACAAATAGCAAATCCCACTGGATTTCAATATTACCTGTTAGTGCTTTGTTGAGGCCTTTTAAATAGAGTAGTACAGCCAGTGATCTATTGTAGTAAAATCCTAGGCTACATCTTGTTCTCAAGTGCGCAAATGCCTGTCATGTGTGGTATGAAAGAAAACAGCTTTAATCATAAATGTAAAATTATGCTTTGAAATTCAGTGTTCAAAATGCATGCTCATGTGTGGTAAAGAAACATCACATCTGAACAGTAATATGAAAGAAAAATATCATAATTACTATATAACTGAAACTAAAAATTTTTTAAATTAGTAAAATTTTAATAGTAAGAAAGTAAGCACAGCTCCCTAGATTACAGAGTGTATGCTTCGGCCTGAGGGCTTGATGCGGTGAGGAATGATGGCCCTGTGCAGAGCCTTGGAGTTTGCTCTTCTGTGCTTATAATTGAGTGAAGACAGATCTGAATTCCATCCTAACTTATGTTTTGGTTTTGGTGAGATTACTTCTGCACACAAAATCTGCTCACACACAGAAATTGCCCTCGTAATAGAGTACAACCCGAGAGGCTAATTGAAGACCCTATTAACTGACATGGGCCTTAGAATAAGGTGTAAGAGCTTTTGCTTCTGCGACTAATTGTACACTTGGCCTGTTATGGTGTGGGGCTCTTGTTTTGCTTTCTCTATTTCAGAGCTAGACTTAGAAGTGGAGCCATGTGACTGTGCTGATCAGCACTAAGTCTCTGTCCCCTATTTTGCAATGTTGATGGTATGAGATTATTGCAGTCACCCCTGTATAAGCGTCTCCCACCCCCCAGAAAAACAACTCCTAACCCATGCACTCTACAGAGATGCCTGAGACGAGGAGTCTCTAAAAGGTAAGAAGTGAGCCATCATCAGCAGTGTAAGCAGGGCAGAGCCAGAAACGTCTGCATAAGTGTCACAGCCGTCAAAGGGGCTGGGTAAATGTTAACTAGGGGGAGAATGGCCTGATCATAAACACTGAATTACAAAGCATAATTTTAAATGTATGATTAAAGCTACTTTCTTTCATATTGTGCATATGTAGTGTAAATAATTACATATATCAGTATGAAGCCTTCACCATTATGGGGTTTTTGTTTGCAAGCAACAGAAATACCAATTTTCAAGGAAAACTTCTAAATCGAGTATTTTTAAGAGCCAAGATCCAGCTCAAGTTGATTCCCTGTGAGGCCTGCACAGAGGCCTGCTGCACTAATTCTACCTCCTCAGAGGCCTGCTCCAGCTCCCCTGAAATGACTCTGGGACCTTAAAATCAGTTAATAACCTTTCATCATTTCCCCAACTCTACAGGCAGAATCTTATAATGTATTTATATCTCTATCTCTATATCTCTCTCCTTTTTAATAATGTGGGGCACCTTTTTCTTGTTTGCAACTTTCCTATGTGAATGCACAGAGATTTCAGACAGATACACATGACTTCTCTGTCTCATGTGCCAGACACTCATTGCAACAGTTCCTAAAAATGAAAGGGAAATTATTTTTTCTAAGTACATTGGAAAAAAATCAAAACAAAAATAATCACCCCATCCTATTCAATATAATTTCACTTCCAGATGCAGCGAAATTCAGTTCACCATCCCCAAACTAGTTATTCAGATTGTCAGGCTCAGGTGAGCTCCCCTCACAGACAGTCCTGTTTCTCTCTCTCTCACGGAACATTCATGTACTATAGGTAATTACACCATGCTCCTAGCCATTGGGGGATGTACTCTATTATTTGACTTTAAGATGAAGTAGCAGTAAGGTTTATAACATACTGCTGTTGGAGACATGGGGCTCTTTGCTCTGGTCTTGCACCTACTGCAATAGATGCATTCTCCAAATACAGAAAAGATGGCCTATTGGTAACATTTTTACTGCAAAGTACTATAATGTATTCTTAAATCTAAAGTTTGAAAATAATAAGACTATGACATTACATATTGCAGAGTAGCCACCTTGAAAAGAGGAGTTATAAATTTGATTGACTGCATTTCAGATAGTATTCCTTGAAGTGACAAATATTTGTAGCTATTTTTAACCTCCAGGGAAGGTGGAACGCACTTGACTAATTGTCCACAGAAACTGATTGGCCTTGTAATTTCCTAAGATAAAAATGTAGGCTGATCTCTTAATTGGATATTGCATATTTTCATCATTTTTATTAATGAAATATAATTATAACAAAATAATCTGCTATGGTTCATAGCAAAAATAGAAAACTAGGGTCTATTTTAAGAATAATCTATCAGTCAAAGAAGAAAGAACT
This sequence comes from Montemys delectorum, assembly GCA_019843815.1. Classification (NCBI taxonomy): domain Eukaryota; kingdom Metazoa; phylum Chordata; class Mammalia; order Rodentia; family Muridae; genus Montemys; species Montemys delectorum. The sequence continues at coordinate 2,626 of JADRCD010225322.1, read as the reverse complement.
GCAACAAAGAATTCCAATTTTTCTAGAAAAAGAGGTCTAAATAAAACCTGCCAACTAATTCTGCTTGCAATTTCTTTAGTCAGGTTATTTTCTTCACTTTTAATTTATCCCTTGCACCTCTTTGCTACAGTACATCAATAAGTGTTATTTCTAAATTTAGTGGCATTTAAAAATATATTGACTTGAAGTGGGCTGTGCCAAGTACTGTGCTCTGAGGTTTCAGCTGAAATCTGGGGCCACTGGAAGCCAGTCGCCTCTCAGCATTGCCTCTAGCTACTCCCCCCTGTCTAGAAAGTAAACAGAAGACACACTGAAGTGGCTTTACTTTGTATTTTCCTCCACGTAATATTTTATTTCGTTGCCAATTGGCCAATTGATTTAACAGCTAAAACAAATGTTCACAGTTTTATTTTTTCCCCCTCTGGGCATTAGTTCAGCAAACTATCCTTGGTTTTTAACACAATTAGGAGTGTCCAAAATACTCCATTCCATAAAAATTGTAAATACTGTTTTTGTAAAGTTTATAGACAACATTCTTCAGCTGGCCCACACTACTGCAAAAGCCTGAAGGACAAGATAGGAAAACGCTGGTGTGCAGATGACCACAGGATCCCCCAAAGGCTGATGGGAAGGGTGCTTCCTAACTGCAGTTGCTTTACTTCCCAACCCAAGAGCCAAAACCAGGGTCCCCTGTGAGAAAGGTAGGTGGACTTCCAGTTCTTGTTACCAACTCAAAGACTGGATAGACTTTGTTCCTTAGAGTTTGAGACAGGAAGTTGGAACTTTCCACTCAGTCTTGACTGACTTACAGTTACTATGGTGTACATAGGTAAGCTATGGAGATGCTACATGGAACCTTAGGTGAGAAAGATGTACAGTCAAGATCTCCCTGATGGTGTTTCCTAGAGATCTTTTAAGATGAGACAAAAACCACGTCGGCATTTAGTTTCTTCAAAGCACAAACCCATATTAAAACATCTGGTTTTTTTTTTTAAATTCTTCCTTGTTATATTCAAGCAAGTAATCCAAGCCAGCACCTGCCTACAAGTTTGATCAGAGTTGGCCAAATGATTCCATAATATGAAGATAGCCAGTTGGTCTTGACTTGCCCAACACAGAACTATAATGCATAGAAATGGCACTGAAGTGGATGCCAAGTAGCACAAGCTAACAGAATTTTCATTAAATGGATTTATATTAGGATAGGTTTTAAAATAAATTTAATATATTACAGAAAGATCTAACCTTTGAAATTTCCTTCACAATTGTCGTTAAAATATTGATGTCTGTTCAGTGGTTCTCAGACATTTTGTCTCAGGACCCCTTTAGACTCAAAATGATACTTGGAGACCCTAAAAAATTCTATCTGTCATTCTTTTGCTGTATTTATTGTAATACCAGCACTGAGGATGCTGAGGCAGGAGGATTGAGAATTTGAAGTCAGATTAGGCTTCATAGCAAGATTCTGCTTCTGTCTGGGAGAGGGAGAGACAGAGAAAAAGGAAAAAGGGATGAAGGGAGAAAGGACCTAAAACCAAAGAACTAAGAAATGGACTAAGAAATGCATTACTAGTATTGACTATATATAAACAATAACTATTTTCCAAAAAAGCACATTTAGTTTGATAAATTTGCAAATCCCTTAATAGAATATGGCTGGATTTTCGTGTTTCTATAGTCAGTCCGTTATCTATGTTGTTGGGTTGAAACACAGAAATCTGACCCTATAGAGATTAAATATTTGGAAAGGGGCACAGCCTTTCAAATAGCTGTGAGCATCGTCTTTGACTTGGCACCAAGCTTGGCTGAGGCGACACTGCGTGTTGGCTTTGACACCTGGAGCCTGTGCACCAATAAATGCTCGATGATTCAGAGCTTACGGGAATGAGTCACTTTTAAAAAGGCAAGTAACTTCTCAGAATCATTTTGAAAACAGTTTTGAACTTGTAGAGCCCCCAAATGGTCTCCTTAGAGCCCCTGGACCACAATCCAAGACTCATTGGCTTTAGCTGGTACAATAGAAAGTATCATTCTTTTGACAGTGACTCTGTTTAATTTGAGAACATTTTTAAAACTTAGCAAATATACCATATATATATATATATATATAACCTTCCTAATAAAATAATCTAGTCTTTTTCTACTGCCTCCAAAAGATAAGATAATATTAATTTTAGCTAAACTGGCACTGCATATATATTATATAAATGGCTTAGTTGGAATCTCTCATAATCTCTTGATTTGTAATTCTTGCCTTCTTGAATCTTTTGCTCTCACATTGGTCCCTAAAACATGGATGTAACCCTACTGTCTATATTATGGGTCTCCAGATTATTACAAGTCACACGTGATGTCTGTCATGTTTACCTTTTTTTTTTCTTTTTGGTTTTTCGAGACAGGGTTTCTCTGTGTAGCCCTGACTGTCCTGGAACTCACTCTGTAGACCAGGCTGGCCTCAAACTCAGAAATCCGCCTGCCTCTGCCTCCCAAGTGCAGGGATTAAACGCATGTGCCACCACCGCCCGGCTACCTTTTTATTTTTAACCACTGAAATGTCAAAGCTTTTTTAATCTATGGGAGCAGTTCCAGGTCGCTTCTGGGATAATGTCTGTATTGCTCAGCTTCT
>JADRCD010225321.1:0-30428 GCA_019843815.1 Montemys delectorum | reverse complement strand
CTTTTATACACTCATCATCAATACCTCAAATACTCTAGGACATGACATTTATCTTTTCAGCCTATGATGGTATTCATTCCTAAAATATAGTAGAAACCCTATATTTTTTTATGTTATTCGTTGCTATCTGAATAGACTACAACCCCTAAGGTAGTAGATAAAATAGGTAAACTGATTATAGAAAGCAAGAAAATACACACTATAGGTCTCAAACTCTATCTGATAACATTCTTAACATTGGGGTTGGTGGAAGCTAGTGGCCTGTTAAATTAATGCATCCTAAAAGGTCACAATTGTCAGACAGAAAAGTGAACAAAAAATAACTATTAAAAAGTGGGACAAAGATATTACAAGTTAATTTGTAGTTGTGCTTCAAATCTGCAATGTAGTGTACCCTCCCAACCCATTGAGATTCAACCTGACAGCCTTTGTAGAAGGTTCAGCGCAAATTCCTTTTAGTGCAGTTTATTTCACATATATGATCATTCTTTGTAAAAGAATGCATTCATTTCTGCAACTCTTATTCCAGAGATGAGAAGGGACACTTTCTTACACACACACACACACACACACACACACACACACACACACACACACAGAGAGAGAGAGAGAGAGAGAGAGAGAGAGAGAGACAGACAGACAGACAGACAGACAGACAGACAGACAGACAGAGACAGACAGAGACAGAGATAGAGACAGAGAGAGAGATCTTAATTATGTGTATGTCTGTGTGTGGGTAAGAGCACATGGGTGCAGGTGCCCTGAGGCTAGAGGTATTAGATTCCCTGGAGTTGGAGTTAATAGGTTGTTGGTAGCTGCCTGATGTGCTTTCAGGAAACTGAACTCTGATCCTCTGTAATAATAAAAAAGAAATGGAAAAGCAGTATAAACTCTTAACTACTGAGACGCATCTCTAGTGGGGTTGGATGGATGATTTTTTTTAAAAGTCTACTGAAAATATGATAACAATGATAAGAACGACTACTCAAAATACCTTGAGTAGGACTCTGGATTATTACAATATCATTTGAACTCAACTCTGCTGAAATAAATGGCAGGAAGGTTTTTTAAAGGCTCTGAAAGGCTCTGGCAGAAAAGTACTGAAAGACACGGAGGTGGAAAGCTTGTCACTCTGATGAAGCTGTGTGTGCTAATTGGCTCCTAGCTTCCATGGAGACTAAAAGACAAGGGCTTTCTATCATTCCTGATGATTCCATTTAAAAAGGAAGACCCATGGGTTCTAAAGCCCACTCTACAGTTGTAAATTCTGGTAAGAAGCTAGAAAAAGAGATACATCTCAGAGAGACAGAAAAAAATTTACAGTTGAAAAATCCGCTTAGATAAAGGTTCTGTTGACAGGAAAACTAGAGGTTGTGTTCAAAAATCTTCCCTAAAGTTTACTGGAGCTGAGGACAGTATTGTATTTGTCTTGGTCTAAAACTTTTGTTTTACAACTATAATGTGAACACACACACGGGGGGGAAGGGAGGGAGGGAAGAAGAGAGAAGAGAGAGGAAAAGATAGAGGAGAAAGAGAGAGAGAGGCAGAGAGAGAGAGAGAGAGAGAGAGAGAGAGAGAGAGAGAGAGAGAAGAGATCATCTTAAAAGGAAGACCAATTTATTGGTCTGGAATTAAATATGAATCGCCATGGCCCAGAAACAAAGGTTTAGGTTTCCCCATTATCATGTTCCACTGAGGGAACAGGTTCCTGGAGTTTTTATAGTAATGAAACATGGAGGAAGAAGGGAGTCTTTGTGTGTAACATAGGCTCTCTTGCCTAAGGTTGGCATCACTGGGATGGTTGGGGATCTCTAGAATCCTGTACAGTCATTACACACCCTATGCCACACCTGACAGTGGCATCCATTTCCTTTGACTTGTGACCTTAAAAGAGAGATTTTACAGACAACAGAGGGGTCATCCTTAGAAACTTTGATGATAGAAGCATGCTTAAGATACAAGAAGCAAGCAGAGTGCCATGGTGACCATGCAAGGTTTGTTACCAAACAACCTTTCTAGTGGTTTATAAGGATGTTTTTCATTGAGACACGGGTATAGGGTGAACTGCTTAGTTCAAATGTCTCCCTCCCTCTGAGATGTTCATGTCTCACTTCATGCTAAGTATCTGGACTGGGGTTTCATGTGTATGTTCAAGAGCTAATAAAGTATCTAATCACAAGCAATTTCCAGACTGCTCATTAGGTTAATATATAAAATAAGAAAGATGACAAGAAATCCAGACAGAATCATTGCCCCTAAACACTTTGGGCGTTTCTGATCTCCATCCAGGACAGAGCTGCAAACAAAACCAAGGATATTTCTAAAAACTGGCCAGGTCAAGGCTTGTTGTCCTAGTCAACAGGCAGGGCTGTTTTTGAGATCTATGCCCTAAAACTAATTAATCAGTTTCTTTAACAGGAACAAAGCAAAGAAAACTGCAAATCCAGAAATTTTGGGTGCACTGGTGAAAATATGAGATAAGTGGGTCATAGCATGACACAGGACTATCTACTATAGGTCAGATGTTATCAGAAGGTTTTCTGTTGATATAAGGTAAATGTCTATATTCTAAAAGAATTTACCTAGTTGCCAAAAGAATGTTAGATCACATATATGGGTGGATAATTACTAACTATTTAAGAGGTAAAATAGCCCAAAATAGTTTTCTCTGGATCTGAAGCATTCCACCATGACAAAGATCACTAAGGTTCTAATCAGTCAATATGCTTTACAGAATGTTTAAAGTGGATGCAACTTTTCTGTGGGACTTTACTTAAAAGAAAAGTTGCGAAATTACTGCATTTAAAAGTAATTCACAAATTTTTGCATAAAAGAAAAAGCAAAAACATAGTATGTGGTTAAAAGTATTAACAAGACTCTCACAAGTATGTAACACAAATGTGGCCTTATACAACAAACAGCTTGTAGATTATATTTAGCATGTTGTTCATCAGGATGTTTAAGATAGCTTATTTCTAAATGGCTTGGAAAGCTGAATTTTATGTCAAGAAAGTCTACATCTATGTTTCAACCCATTTATTTACCTATTTATTTATTAGGTTGTGTAGGTGCAGGCAGTGTTCACATGCAGCAAGATATGAACATGGAGGACAGAGGACACCCTGTTGGAGTCAATGTCTTCTTCTATTATTAGAGTCCCATAGATCACACATGAGTCTTGTCATTTGTCAGCATTTGCCTTTATTTAGCTGGTCACCATTTGTATTTTATTCTGACAGGACCAGAGGAGTGTTATTCCTTTTCTTACCTGAACAATTATTAGCACTAACAGCAGCATTATAACCATGTGTTTGCTCTCTTTTAGTTTAGTTTAAACTGACTTTGCTAAGAAATAAGCATAAATAAACACAAGAATGATTTCATTCATTGAGAATTGATTCAATTTTGCTTAATGCTGGCTTTGTTGTTTTAAAAAGTGTTACTGATATTGAATATGCCTGTTTTATATAAAAGAAAACTGCTCCCTGCTCCCTGAGAAATATTTTAAATTTATAGGTACAAACCAGAAATACTTATAATTTTTGATATAGGGAAATAATTGAATCACAACAATGATAGTGGTTATGATAGTAATCATACTATCAAATGATTAGAAAATGGTTTGGATTAAAAAGAATACCTATTTCATCACATACTCCTGCCCACAATGATTTGACTGATAGCCTTCTAATTTAGTAGAGAAAGTGCATACGTTTAACAAGGTTCATGATAATAGTAATTGACTCCAGTAAAAAAAAAATAAGAACCTAAAGGAAAGAAATGTTGAAGTAAAAGGTCTACTACAGGACTTTTATAATGGTGAACATGTTTATGTTCACAAAAGCTCAGATAGAGGAAAGAGAATATTAAAAAGAGGAAGAGAAGAGAAAAATTGAGTGGACCAGAAAGAAAGTCAGCAGAGCAATCATGGATATAGGAGTGTTGGGGCATCTGATGGTCTGTGATTACAAAACGTCTTTATTACTAAATGCTAATAGTGAAGTCACTGAATAGAGAAATCCCTTCCAGTTCCCATAACTAAATTACCTCATGCTCTGTGAAAAATTAAAGTAGAATATGAATCAAGCAAGAGAAACAGAAACAGAATTTGTTGTCTCTCTACTAGATATGAGGAGAGCGATCAAGAAAATCCTCCCTGAGAGTTAGTACCTAAAACACTGCATGCAGGAGTGCCATTTAAATCCTCACTTCAATATGGTTTTAAAAACCTTAAAATAATTAGCTAATATAAACTAAATTTGTAGCCTTGAGTTGGTACCCAGATACTCAACCCTCTTGTTCTAAGCTTCACAGAAGCAGCACCTGGAACTCCCCTGAAAACTGGCACAGCACTAAAGGAGGAGCCAAAAACCTAGAGACCAGTTAAGTGATATTTCTATACAACAGTGAGACCCAGAGTTCAGCTTCGATAGCTGTGGAACAAGTCTTGAGTCCTGCAAATGCCTTTGATTCCAGCTCTGAGGGATCTGGAGCTCTCTTCTGGCTACTGAGCATGCACCATCACACACATGTGGATGCATGCCTGCTTGCACACAAACATCTACACACAGAGATACACAGACACACACACCACAAATAAATAAATGAATTAATTTTTAAAGAAAAAGAAGGGTTGGACAGAAAGAGTAAAACAGCCAATAACACGGACATTGTGTTCTTCCGCTGGAATTATCAAACACTGATTATAAAATGCAGCATCATTCATGTTTTTAAGGTTATAAATGAGAAAACCAACAAAATAAGAAACCAAGAAGTCACCAAAATGAGTCAAAAATATATTTTAAAACTTAATAAATGTTTTCTATACACAGACAAAAAACTTTAGAAAAACAAAAAATAGTCAGTGAATCTAACAATAAAAAATAATCTCTGACAGCACAATTAGATAGAAAATAGCTTAGAGGGAATAATCAGACAAGCAGAAAAGTAGGTGGGAGGCCAGCAAGCGGGGAGAGGGTAAAGCACAGAAGATGCAGAAGAGTACTAACTACATGTAACTGGAGTTTCAGGACAGAAAGGAGGAGAGAAATGGTGCTCCCAAAGTAGCTACAATGTCTCCAGAAAGAAGAAATAATATAAATCTCCCAATACCACAATAAATCTCATTCAAGGTGAAGAAAATAAAACAAGACTATCTTCAAATGGTTGAAAAAAAATCATGAACATGTAATGACATACATAGTGAACCAATTTACATTGAATAAGCATGGCAAGAATGTGACCAATGTCAGAACAACAGCTAAAACTCATCTTGAGAAGGAGAGAGCTATACCAGAAAGATGTTGGACAAGAAGTTCATGATAAGAATAGAAACTCCCAAATGTCACCATTAATCTAAACACAAGTAGACTGCATAAAATAAAAATAAAGCTTCTATTCTCAGAGAGACTGATACTCAAAACTGAAAACTGTTGAAACTGTTAGGGAAAAAGCGTATCTCACAGGCTTTAGACTTATCAATGGGCTGCAATGCAGTCAAATGTGAGCAAAAGGAAAATGTAGATCATGGAGTAGTGTTCAGTGATAGCATTGTCTGTTGTTGGTTTGTTGGCAAAAATAAGTGGACCTTGCAACAGAAAGCATAGAATCTGGATATCTGAATACCATATATATGTATTTTGTGCTCCTGAGAGAGAGGGTGCCAAGTTCTTAGAGTCCAGGTCATGACGGTTGCCATAAATTTAGTAATGTCCTTTAGAGTCTCTTTTTTATTAGATGTTTTCTTTATTTACAATATCTCCTTTCCCAGATTCCCCTCCAAAATAAAATAAAATAAGAAAAAAATAAAAATAAAAATAAAACGAAAACTAAAACAATCCCCTGTTCCCTCCCTCCTCCCCCTGCTCACCACCCCACCCTCTCCCACTTCCTGGCCCTGGCCCCTACACTGGGATATTTAGAGTTTTACATGGTCTAAAGGTAGAGAGAAAGGTCCAGGCCCCATCCAAACTGTAGAGTCTCTTAGGAAAATTCTTAATATGAAAGGACTACCCTGAGCTAAGGGAAGCTTCAGAACAGATATATACTAAATGTGCCGCCAGGAAAACGTCTGCCTTGAGAACCATCACTGAAGTAGGGAAGACCCTTTTTCAGGATCTGTGACACTGTGTGGGTTTTCAGGGTGATTTACACCCTGAATCCCCATGACCCAAGAGATATGATATAGGCCAAGTGTATAATCCATACAAATTGGCTCTGGAAAGGACTGTTTCTTAATGTCTATAAGGAGCTATGTAAATAGCACTAAAGAAATGTGCTTTCCAATTTCCAATGTGCATCAGGGAGTTGCTGCTAGTAAACTTCCAAGAAAAACGACTTCAGGTTTTTACTAAAGCATAAAACACAGAGGCTTAGTGAACAAGATGGCACCCTCAAACAAACAGAGACAAAATGCTTGAATTTTCATACAGAACCCAGATCACTATTCTTGATATGTTTAAATAAATGAAGGCCGGGGAGGATATAGGGCAAGAACCTATAAGAGTTGACCTGGGATAGGTCTCTCCTAAGGATACTATCTCCTTGCAGAAGCAATGATCACTAAAACTTGAGATTTCCTCCCTGATGCACTGGCCCATTACTATGTACTCTGCCACCTTTGACCCACTGCTCACAGCATAACAGGGAAGAGATCCTGTGCCCATTTCTTCCTGATGAGTATAATGAGGCTTTTTGTTCCCAAATGGTATTACTTGCACAAGTCTAACCTACTAGGAAAATCAAAGGGTGAACTAGAAGAGTAACATCCATGAGTATTTTGATTTGGTCTTACATATTCAAGTTCTCATCTATTTCTCTGTATATTTCTCCATATATACCAGATTGACAATATTAGGTAGACAAAGCTATAATCTCTCATCACACTCTGCCTCAGATACTTGTACAATCATGAAATAAGTAATATGGCCCTACGTGTCCTGTGGCAATGGAAATTATTTATAATTTACTGTACGAATAGGAAATAATTATCAGTGCTAAAATGTAGTTATATATTTATAAAAGGAATTAAGACCCCAGAGAGCACATAGTATCCTATTTACCCTGATACACAGAACTGAATAAAAGATTTTCTTAACCTTAGTTTTGAAGTCTCTGTGGATTTGGTAATTTAAGATGTGTTTAGCAAGGACTGGCATCACCCTTACACACCCCAAGACCCGGACACAGACACTGACACGGGCACGGTCATGGGCGTATGGGCATGGGTACAGATATGGACACGGACATGGACATAGGCACAGGCACAGACACAGCCAATCTCAGCCTTATTCCCCTAGCCTTTTTTTTTTGGCCTTTCCCTATGGGATGTCACTGCTTGAAAGTCATCCACTGGGGCTTTTATTTTTTATTTTTTATTTAATATTTCTTTTTTTCCACTCCTGGTCCACCCTCTGACTGTACCCCATCCCATACCTCCTCTCTGAGCCCGTTTCCACAAGGATGTCCCACCCACCCCCACTCCCATCCTACCAGACCTCTAAACTTCCCTGGGGCTTCCAGTTTCTTGAGGGTTAGGTACATCTCTGACTGAACTCCAACCTGGCAGTCCTCTGCTGTATATGTGTTGGGGGCCTCCTATCAGTTGGTGTATGCTGCCTGGTTGATGGTCCAGTGACTGAGAGATGTTGGGGATCCAGGTTAATTGAGAGTGCTGGTCCTCCTACAGGGTCACCCTCCTCCTCAGCTTCTTCCAGTTTTTCCCTAATTCAATCACAAGGGTCAGCAGCTTCTGTCCATTGGCTGGGTGCAACTACCTGCATCTAACTCTTTCAGCTGCTTCTTGAGTCTTTCTGAGGGCAGTCATGATAAGCTCCTTTTTGTGAGCTGTCCATAACCTCAGTAATAGTGTCAGGCCTTGGGGACTCCCCTTGAGCTGAATTTCAATTTGGGCTTGTCATTGGACCTTCTTTTCCTCAAGCTCCTCTCCATTTCTATTCCTGCAGTTCCTTGAGACAGGAACAATTATGGGTCAGAGTTTTGACTGTGGATGGCAACCCCCATCCCTCACTTGATGACCTGTCTTTCTGTTTGAGGTGAGCTCTACAAGTTCCCTCTACCCACTGTAGGGCATTTCATCTAAGGTCCCTCTCTTTGAGTGCTCAGGGTCTCTTGTCTCCCAGGTCTCTGGTACATTCTGGAGGGCCCCTCCAACCTCCTACCTCCTGAGAGGTTGCTGGTCTCCATTTTTTTCTGCTGGCCCTTGGGGCTTCAATCCTTTTCCTTCACCCAATACCAATCATGTTCCCCTATTCCCCTGTCCCCCATCTCCTTTCTCTCCCAGCTCCCCTCCCTCCCTCTCCCTTTGTGATTGCTTTCTTCTCCCTCCCAAGTAGGTATGAGACATACTCACTTGAGCCCTTCAGCTTGTTGACCATTTTGAGTTCTGTAGACTGTATCTTTAGTATTCTGTGTATACTTCTGACTTCTATAAAAGGGAAAATATACGGTTAGTAGATAACTAACCTCAAAAATTTCAAGCATAAAAATACATGATAATCATATTTTCAAAATATTTGTTCTCGAGAAAATTTACTTGTAATTGGAGTCTTAATTTTTCTCTTAAATTTATATTTTAAAAATAACAATGACAAATGTAGTTCTTATTATCAAGAAATAATGTCTCTATAGTTGAGGAAAATTGCTTTCAAATTGTAATGGCACATGGGTATTTATGATAATTTTCAATAATTCGGGAATTACAGATGGTAAATAATGTTCAAACATCTAAATTACTCATATCAACTTTGTTCTTAGTTTATATTAGCAATGATAAATGTCATCACAGAAACTAGTCATCAATACCTTAAATCACATATAAAGTTTTGTTGTGCTCTTTCTTCCTAACACAAATTTTCAATAAATAGACATAAAAGAAATGTCATTACCAAAAGAAACTCAACTCCGCAGAGAGAGATTGAGTTTATACTCTGAGAAATTGAGAAATGAAACACTTTGGTAGTGTGTCAGTCATTTAGTCATTTTAATAAGCAGTGGTGCTAGAGGAAAGCCCACACTCCTTTCTATACCTCAAGGAAATTGTATTCTTGCTGAGTCTTTGGAAGACAAACAACTGGAATTTTAAATACGATGCCCTTAAATTGGGTCTCACACCAAATAGTTACAAATTTTAATCTTGAAGAACAGGTAAAAAAGTGGTACCTAGGTGAGATGGGTTAGTGTTTCCAGGAGTGATGGATAACTTTGACGTTTTAGGAGAACTTGAAAAGCCAACACAGTAAAAAGTAGTCCAAAGGGCCTGTTTAGTAAGTCTCCTGTAGGTACAAGAGATAGTTCCATAACTTATAAAGGAAAAACATTATGAGCACAAGGATTCAAGGGCTGCAAATTAAGGGGTTTTTTTGGGGGGAGGGGATGTTTCCAGACAGGGTTTCTCTGTATAGCCTTGGCTGTCTTGGAACTCACTCTGTAGACCAGGCTGACCTCGAACTCAGAAATCCGTGTGCCTCTGCCTCCCAAGTGCTAGGATTAAAGGTGTGTGCCACCAGCGCCCGGTGAGGGGCTGCAAATTAAAGAGTTGGCAGCTGCATCGACTGAAGGCCCTGTACATAGTTTAGTGGAAAACTCAAAAGACCTGTGATTCACAGGGGAGGGCAAAACACAAGCACCACTTTACTTCAGGAAAACTGAATGTAGTAACTAATCTAGACCTTTACTAAAGGCATTAATCACTCCCATAAAAGATGGAATCATCTCAAACCCAGTATGGACAATGGTTAGATTTAAAATACTCAGCGTGAATTTCTGTCTATTGAGTAAGCCTTAGACAGCTATTGATTACCCCAAGACGCAAGTGCCATTATTTCACTCCTGCCATGTTATTCATGGATGTGGTTCCTGAGCATTACATTGAGGATTACTGATAGCTTTTCTCCCTTGCCAGCTTAACTAGGTAAAAGTGATAGTCCCCAGGGAAGGGGCTTCCAGGTCAGCTTCAGTTTGATTCTTCCAAGTGCTATATCTTAAATGTGTGCTGACTTTAGCAGTGGGGTCTTAAATTTTCAAAGTATACAAGGAAACCAAGAACAACAGCAATAGCCTATATTGTTTTGGAAGTTTCCTGGACTCTCCTAGACAATAACTTGGAGGATTCCTTATACCTGGCAGTGGGGATCATTAGTCTACATTTCTTGAGCTGAACATTATCCCCCAACATGGCTGAACTTCATTTAATTTAATAAAATATGTATATATACACATATATGTTACATAGTATGTCTTTACAGTTAAAAATAACATAATATGTTCCCCTCTGGTTATTTCAATTACCCTTAGTATTCTTCATCCCTCATTCTCTTTCCCTTTCCTCAAATAAAGCTCCTCCATTTTTCTTTTTTCTAACAAGTTTAAAGTCATTGTTATCCTTAAAAACTTTCATCTTAGAAAAGTACCTGACTAATACAGATGTAGAGGCTCACAACCATTCATTGAACTGAGTACACTGTCCCCAATGAAGGAGTTAGAGAAAGGTTCTATGGAGCTGAAGGGTTTGCAGCCCCTTAGGACGAACAACAATTACTAACTAGTACCCTCAGAGCTCCCAGGGACCCAACCACCAATCAAGGATTATACAGGGTGGGACTGAATGTTCTGTCAGCATGTGTATAGTAGAGGATTGCAAATTCGATCATCAATAGGAGGAAAGGACCTCGGCCTTGTGAAGGTTCTGTGCCCCAGTGTAGGGGAATGCCAGGGCCAATAAGTGGGAGAGGGTGGGGTGGCAGGCATGGGGAGGGGGGAGGCAAAAGGAGTTTGTTCTTGTTGTTTTTGTTTGTTTGTTTGTTTGTTTTTTGGAGGGGGACCTGGGAAAGGGAAAATTTACATGTAAATAAAGAAAATATCTAAAAAAAGAAAAAGAAAAGAAAAGTACTCTTGTGCAATATGTAAAGAATTAAATTTCTTTTTTCTTGGAAAAATATTCTCCTCTCATACAATACATCTTCACAACAGTTTTCTCCTCCCACCACTCTTCCCAGCTTCCCCACTACCATCTCATCTCCCACAAGGTCCAACCCCCCCCCATTTCCTCTTCCAAAAAGAGCAGCCAAGAGATGATAACCAAACAGAACAAATCAAGATACTCAAAAGAAAGAATTAACCTATGATAATGGAGTATTGTCTGCACTTAATGAACAAAAGAAGAAAAAAAATCTTGATTTTAGTTTTATCTACCATTTCAAGACTGCAATTCTATGCACAGAACTTTTAAATCACTGAAACGAACAACATATCAAAATCATGTCAGAGCTTCAGGAGAGAGGTCATGCTACCTCATAAACAGGAGGACCTGAGTTCAATCACTAATATCCATGGAAGAATGCCACTGTGGTGATATGCACCTATAATCCCAGTAGGGCTGAGGAGGCAAAGACAGGAAAATCCACAGGGCTTGCTGGCTAGCCATGCTAACTTAATCCATGAGCAGCAGATTCAGTGTAACACACTGCCTCCGAGAGAGAGAGGGGGGGGGAACTTAATGGAGACAATACCTGATACCAAATTCTGACTGTGTGCGCACATGCACACACACACACACACACACACACACACACACACACAAACATGCCACAAACATAAACACATACATATACACAGGGAAAACTTTATCATTTTTAGTAATAACAATAGTTATACTAAAAATAAAAAATAAAGCCTATTTTATACCTTTAAACTTTTCTTTGAGAACAAGAAATCATTAAGTGTCCTAAAGGTTGAATTTCAAAAGTCTCCAAGACTGCAAGTCTGAGTGATCTAAATCATTACCAAACATATTTCCATTTAAAATTAAAAGACTAAAATCACTCATGTGGCTAATATTTCTTTTCCACTCTTTTATTCATCTATGCAAAATTTGGAGTAACACATTACAAAATCAGAGATGATGTTGGTCACATGGTAAAACCAGAAAGTGGTATTCATGTTCCTTATCCTCATTTCTTAAATCTTTTACTTGAACTCATAAGGATGTTAATGTTCATTCACTGTGGGAGAAAAAAAAAACTGGCTGTGATTATATGGAGAGTCAGAATATTTACAAACAGCTATGTACTTACATCCAAAATGCATTACTATCATATATACCACTGTACATGCTTCTTCACCATCATTCCAGCGCTGTGAGACCAGAGACGGGAACCCTCATTCTCATGAAATAGTAACATCTCCCTGAAATAACCCTGTCATCATAACTACTGCTGTAGTCATTTGTTATGTGAAATATCACAAGGGAGCCTATCGTTTCTTAAAAAATAGCATTAAAAATGTCACTAGAATTGATTCCAAAATAGCTTAGACTCATGTTAAATGTTATTCTCTTAAGCATGGAAACTGTGAGAAGAAGATAAAAGGAAGAGAACTCAAAATGAGTCTGTCCTCCTTATTAATCTTTCTCGCCTATTCCTCCAGACTGTGAAGTCTGAGCTTAGGCAAATGTTCTACTCTGTTCCTCATATCTCACAATCCCTTTCTGGTACATCTTGCCCTTCCAGTCCCCAAACTATGATTGTATCATCTTTTGCTCACCTGAGAGTTCAGATTTTAAGTATGTTTTTGTTATTTAAAATCACTACTGCGTAACAGCACAGAAAAAATTTGCAGTTCTAAAGCTTAATTTTCTCTGTTTCTGCTGCATGTTTAACTTTCATAAGGAAATGGCACATCTGCACTCATACACATTTCTTACAAAGAATGGACAGTTCATGTGATAACCATTGCTATCACAGACCCCAGTGTATTGGAGATGCCAGTACCATGGGATGCTCCCCATTCCCCTGGTGAGCTGCTGCTTCAGATGTTCCTTCTACATCTTGCATCAGTTATAAGACCCAAGACACCTCCACAGATATAGCTGATAATTTGAAAGACTGGAAAACAGGTTTTACTCTCAAACTTTTTAGAAACCTGCTTTTGCATGTCTAACTAACTGTGATTATTTGTATGTGCTTGGGTCAGGAAGTAGCACTTTTATGAGGTGTGTTCTTGTTGGAGTAGGTGTGTCACAGAGAGTGTAGGCTAAAATACCCTAGTCCTAGCTACCTGGAAGTAAGTCTCTTCATAGCAGCCTTCCGATGAAGACATAGAACTCTCAGCTTCACCTGCACCATGCCTACCTAGATGTTGCCATACTCCCATCCTGATGATACTGGACTGAACCTCTGAACCTGTAAGCCAGCCCCAACTAAATGTTGTTTGTATAAGAGTTGCCTTGGTCATGATGTCTGCTCATAGCAGTAAAAACCTAACTAATACAGAAGTTGGTGCTGGGAGTGGGTTATTGCTGTGATAGGCCTGACCATACTTTTGTTTGGAAGAGTGTGGATTTGGGGACTTTTGATTTGGAAAGCAGTGGAATGCTTTAAATGGGGCTTAATGTGCCTTCCTAGTAGGGATATTGAAGGCTTTGTTGTTAAGAGTAATTTGAATTGTGTTGACTTGGCCCAAGAGATTTCAGAGGAGAATTCCAGTCTATGGCATAGGGACTGTTTTTGGTGGTATTTTGGTGAAGAATGTATCTGCTTTTTGCCCTTGTCTGAAGAATCTACCTGAGGCTAAGGTAAAGAGACTTGAATTAATTACATTGACAAAAGAAGTCTCAGAAACACCCATCATAGACTTTGTTCTCTGGTTAAGTCTTGTGAAGAGCATTTAAACAAGCATAGCAAGCTAAGAAAGGAAAAATATAAAATATATAGTTCAAATATTAAAGTAGCACCAGGAAGTGAAATGGAACTGACTCCTATGTTCTAGGAGATAACAGATTAATGAATTTGGGAGCAAGATCCTATGCAGCTAAATCTAGACCCAGGCATGGTGTTTCATATATTTAATCCCAGGAGACAAAGCCAAACAGATCTCTAAATTCAAGGTCAGTCTAGAACAGAGAAAGTTCTACGTGAGGAAAAACATAAATCCAGGCTTGGTGGCCCACACCTTTAATCCCAGTGCTTAGGAGACAAGCATGCTGATCTCTGAGTTCAAGGTCCATCTACAGAAAAAGATCCAGAACAACCAAGTTTAAGGAGTGAGGGAGTTGGAAATCAGAAAGCTCATGGTAGTGTAATAGAACAAGAGGACATGATCCAGTTCCATCAAGCAAAGAACTTGGCAGCTTTAGTCATGTGGCACTGGATTTATACTCAAGAAGAGAAGGAGACTACTGGGACAATTGATGCTGGTTAGCTGGAGCTGAGAAATTAGCAGTGATTAAGAAGAGAGCAGCAGCACAAGGTGAAATCTTGTGGAAAGTGTTTGCTGAGAGCACAAAGATGCTGTTTACAGAGGCAGCCATGGTTGTACCTTCTGTTGTCAGCCAGATTTGGTAATTACTGTATAAGAGTAACCCAGGTAGTACTGGTTTTGAATCATGAAAGGGTAGCAGCTGATGCTTGGCACTTCGAGATGCAAGGAGAGGCCATTGGTGAAGGTGCAGCCTCAGTTGCAGTTTGTAGCCCAGGACTGAAGGGGTCATGCAAAGGATTTGAGCCTTGACACCATGAAGAGAGCCTATGAGAGGATGTTGGTGAAGCCTACTTGAAGTGGAAGACCTCAGTGTCTGATTGGAGATGACAATACCATGGGATAATCACCATGAACAGCAGTGGCAGTGGAGTGGATCAACTTGAGCTTAGAGTGTTACAAAGGGCAGAGCTGGAGAAGTGATGCCAGACCTTAGGAAGAGCCCACACATGCTCCTATTCCTAGCCCAGAAGATATCTCCATTTGACAGACACTTGCACATAGAAATTCAGTTTTCTCCGAGGAAGTGTCACAAGGAAACCAAACTATACTTAAGAATAGGCTGCATGCACAGCAGTAAAGGCCAACACAAAGCAAACTCAATGTCATCTTTGGAGGTTCTTTGTTTAATAATGCCTTGCTAGATATTTTCTCTCTTGGATTTTTGTTTTTGTTATTGTTGTTTGTTGTTTCTGTTTTATTGATTTCAGCACAAGGTTTATTATTTCTTGCCAATTGTTTCTACCCCTTTGGGGTTTGATTTCTTCTTTTTGTTCTAGAGCTTTCAAGGTTAAGGTCTAGACCAAATTATATTCTGCTGCAGGCTTAGTATTTCGGTGTGACCCATTCAGTAAGAGTTTGTGGGCTTCAGAGAATTTTAAGTAATGTCATTGTAACAGGAAACATATAAAAATAAATATCCATTCTAAAAAAATCTTGTCTTTTGAAAAATGCAATAAATAAAGAAGCAATATACAACATGTATTGGAAAGTCAAAGTTATCAGTAGACATGAACATAAAGCCAAAGAGAAAATGTTAACTACAGGGTCTATATAATTCATGATGGAGTCACTAGGATCAACTCCACTTGGAAGGTGAGGTTTGAACAAAGACATAGAAAATGAAAGACACATCCATCTGATTCTCTTAATGTTGGTTATTTTAGCTAGAGGGAAAAAAGAAATCAAAATTTTTGAATTATGACTCTGCTAGAAATGACTGAAGAACTCTCTGTAAGATGGTATGGTGGCAAGCAACGAGCGATATGGCAGAGAAGAGGACAAAGGATAACCTGGCACGGGGGAAGAAATGTATCAGGTCTCCCATTGGTTTATAGGAAGATATTGTAGTCTTAGGTGAGTCCCTGCAGCTAACATGCTGACACTCCGAATAAATAACATTACTGTGGTGATTCTTTTAGAAACAGACCAAAGGAAGAGGAGGAATCAAGATAGAGAGTTGAGAACCATCACAATAAAATAGGTAGGAGAAGAAGTAATAAACTCTTAGGCTTCCTAATGCTGAGGCCTTGTAATATAGGTCTTTATGTTGTGAGCCACAACCATAAAAATTATGTGTTGGCTACTTCCTAATAATAATTTTGCTACTGATATGAATCGTAATTTAAATAAGTGTTTTCTGATTGTCTTACATGATCTCTCCGAAATTTTCCTTTGACTGTCCTCCCCTAAAGGGTCTCAACCCCAGGTTGAGAACTGTTTCATTAGAGTAAAACACAGTCAGTCTTGCAGTATATTTTGAGGAGCAAACAAGAGATGGTGATCAGTGGATACATGAATAATGAATAAAAACAATAAAGAATGCTTCCAATTATTTCAGCCAAATCTAAAGGAAGAAGTTTGTGGAGTGTTGGTGGTGGAATAGGATTATAAGATCGATTTTAAAAATCTCATTAGACATTGTCATTGGACATTCGGAAGAACACATCTGGAAGTTCACAAATCTAAGTGTAGAGCTTGAGAAGGAGATAGGCTGTAGAAATACATGCTACATTAATTTGCTGAGTGTGACTCATAATGGAAGACTTAAATTGTGAAAATCTCAAAGAATGGAATGTATAAAGGAAACGGAGAGTAAACAAGCATGTGCTAGAACTTGGTGGTGGGGAGGAGGAGGAGATGAATCAACACTGCAGCTACAAAAAGAATGAGAAACAAATCAAGAAGAGCATGATGTACTCATGGAAGATGTTTTCATAGACAAAGGCATGCTTAATGAATGTAAACAGAGGTGCCAGAGAGAGAAACATTATGAAAATAATGTTCATGTGTTTAACAACTCACGGTTTAAGTTTAAGTAAAATTCAGAGCAGCACTAAGAGAAGAGAAGATCAAAGATTGGAAACTCTTTAAAAACTGAGTGTGTCACTCTTTGTCTGGACTTACCACTAACTCCAGGGAATAACTCTCTTATTCCCTGTTTGCAAATATGTTTTAATTGAAATAAAATCATATCACTTTCCCACCTTCCATTCCTGCTTTCAGCCACTCCCAGCTACCATTCCTCAATATCCTAAAGTACCTCCGACTTTCAAACTCATGGCCTCTTAGTCCTCAATAATTATTATTACATATGTGTGTGTACATACTGTATACAATACATCATGTATACAGTTTTTGTTGTTGTTTGTATTATACAGTTTCAAGAAAAATCATCCTATATTGACAACCATTAAAGGGCTTATCCCTGGGAGAGATTAATTTTCTTTCTCTCATCAGTTATTAGTTGCCTCTATGTAGAAGATCAGAACAATAGCAAAATCAATGGGCATGTTTACCTCTTCCTTTTTTTAAATTTTTTTATTAGATATTTTCTTTATTTACATGTAAATTTCTTCTTTCCCAGTTTCTCCTCCAAAAAACAAGCAAACAAACAAACAAAAACAACAAGAACAAACCCCTGTTGCTTCCCCCCATCTCCTAAGAGGCTCTGACAATACCTGACTAATACAAATGTAGAGGCTCACAGCCATTCATTGAACTGAGTACATGGTCCCCAGTGAAGGAGTTAGAGAAAGGATTTATGGAGCTGAAGAGTTTGCAACCCCTTAGGACGAACAACAATATGAACTAACTAGTACCCTCAGAGCTCCCAAGGACCCAACTACCAACCAAGGGCTATGCATGTTTACCTCTTAAGTAGTTAGACTTGCATCTGCTAACCACTCTCTTCACTGTGAGGCTTTTACAGCATTTTTAACTTGCCAATAGGTTTTTTCCATACTACAATGAGAACAATATTTGAGCTCTGATTTGAAGGAAAGAAAATAAAAAGACAACAACTGTGTTTTATTTTTGGCTTTTATGATTAAGTATGTATGCTTGTTAGCTTTTGAAAAAGTGTAGAGATAAGGGAATGC
Source organism: Montemys delectorum (assembly GCA_019843815.1). Taxonomy (NCBI): domain Eukaryota; kingdom Metazoa; phylum Chordata; class Mammalia; order Rodentia; family Muridae; genus Montemys; species Montemys delectorum. The sequence continues at coordinate 12,774 of JADRCD010225321.1, read as the reverse complement.
AAAAAAGTGGTGAGTAAAATTATGAGAGAAATGTCTGTGGACATGGAGGAAAAACAGTGTGACAGCGTAAGAATCCAACTATAAATATGGGAGTAAACACAGATTTCTGAGTTAACACAAACCAGCACAGACAAACAGACTAAGAAGTAATGAGAGGTCACTTTCTTTTGTCTATTTTTTTCAGAACCATTAGAGGGACATGTAACAAGGTACATATTTATGAGACATAGTGTGATATGTCTCCACATGTATGTGGTATGCTAATAAAATCAGGGAAATTAGCATTTCTCTCTTTCCATTAAGTTTTGTTAAAGCTCACTTGTGGTTTGCTACGATAAATAGGTAGCTAAGTGTCAAAATGTAGGACATGTACGCATGGGTGTGATTGTGATCAGTGGCACTTGGCCATCTGTATTAATAAACTGGCTGCTTCTCAAAGTCAGGCTCTGGCTGTGTCAGAGAAACTAGAATATAGGAATGTTGTCTTTTTTGATGATTACATTTCAAAGGGATAGCTTTCAAGTGCTTGAGGCATTCTTAAGGCTTGAAACCAGCAAGAGTAGAGGGAAGACGCGCATCTCAAGGAAACAGAAATAATTTACTACGGAAAGTTTGCAAAGTTAATAAATATTCCAAAAGAGATCAGGAGCCTACAGTCAGGAAGACTCTTTTATAGAGTTTAGTCAAGTTGAAGAGAATGTTGCAGCCATTTTGGATACTTGAAAGCTGGGAGAGATTCATGAATGACAATGAATTGAACATGAGACCATGAAGTGACTCAGTCCAGCTACATATATTTCTTCTACCTCAACCCTCCAGGTTGTCATGAAATTTAATTTAACTGGAACTATGATTTTGCTAAGTGAATATAGATGTGATGGAGTTGAGAGAGATGTAAACAAGTGATGAAAGTCCATGAAATTTAAGAAACTACTATTTAAGGAAAGGGAACATGAAGGTAGAATGAGTAATAGCTTCATTGATTTGAAAGAGCTGGTAGTGTGGGTGAGTCAAGATGCCAAGAAGTAGTGGTCAGAGCGTGATGGTTAGCACTGATAAGGTAGATGGACGGTTGGAAGACAGAGCATTTATATGTGGTAAAATGTAAGAGGAGCCGAATCAAGGTCACATATATAAACAAGAGCCCGTGGTTTAGAGAGTTCAAATGTCATCACCAAGAATAGTGCATGTTAGTAAGTAAAGATGAATTATGCTACAATCAAATATCATCAGGAACTTGATCAGAGGCACACACTGTTTGGCACACATTGATGCTCCTATAGAATGAATAGTACTAGAACGAAAGTCTTCATTCTCTTAAGCCATTTCATTAAAAAATATACAAAAATGATCAGAACAACAGTTACATCCTACTGAAGACTGATAGTGTTTAAGGCTCTCTTCTTTATTCCTTTGTGAATTTCTTCCATTTGTTACAAACAAATGCAAAGAAAATTCTAATCAGGAAGTAGTTAGCAAAAGAAAACTAATTAACAGCCTCTCACACACCAACGTAGCTAAATGATAAGCCATGGTCTTTGCAGACAGATGACACTTTGCTGAAATTCAGTAGAATTTCCATCTCAAAAATATTTCCACTCTCCCCTGAGATTCACCAAGAGAAAGTAAACTCTCACACTTTCAGACTGCAACTTCAGAGCACGGCTGTATTCTATGCAAACCTCACTTAAATGCTTCAATTTGCAGCATACAGAAACTTTCTTTTGAGGGTCAATAAGCCAATGTTTTCAAAACTTCTTGAGAACCTCATCCTATTTCACTTTGCAGAACTTTTAATAGTAATAAGCTGACTCTCTGTGAATCCAAGTCACAGACTCTCACTCTTCTTGGAGTGAATACCTGGCCTTTTCGATTAAGCCTGTAGCAACTGGATAAAGGTTTCCTTTGGAAGGACACTAATGTCTTTTTCTAGATGTATTCTCCTTTATCTGTTTTTATGTTAAAAAAAAATGTGACTTTAAACAAATTATTTCTCATTTTCCTTACAAAGGTGGCTCATGACTAAAAGTTAGAATAATAAACAGCTGGAGAACTTTTCAAAGGATTTATTTTGAAGTTGATCATATTAAATGACATCTTTTTTAAAGGTTATATAACAATAGTCATCATCTTCCCTTCCCTGTTATGTCAAAAACTCTCCATCAATATTCATTAGTTTATTGCGTGAACATTGAGTGCCAATTTTTTTTTCAGGAACATTAATTAGAAATTATGTAACTGGTAATTTTTGTAAATAATCAGTGCACTAAATTTTAAACTGATTGTGTAAAAATGGCAAGGTTGAATGTAAAAGATTTCCAGACCAGCAGACTCCTTGATCTTGTCAGCACACATTCCAAAATGAGCTCATTTTGATGCTATCTCCCTCTGTATTGGCAAACTTCTGTGGGATCGGAAACAGAAGTGAAACTTAAATATCCCACTCTTAAGACTTTGTCTAAAATTTTAAATTATGTGGTCCGTGTGACTTTTGTGTAGGTATTTATATGTGAGTGCAGTTACCTGCAGATTCCTTGAGGCTGTCCTTTAGGAAGATGTGGACTAATAAGGGCGGATGCTGGGAAGAGAACTTGGGTGTGTAATGTGCTCATACCTGTTGAAGCAAGTCTCTAGCCTCCAATTTCAGATTTTAGATCTGAAACTCTCCTTATTGTACTTCTCAACAGTGCAACAGTTGAACTTAACAGGTTAGCACAGTGCTTTCTTGCAAACCACATCAAAATTACATCATTCTCTTTTTAATTTTTTCTAAGCCAAACTATATCCAGCTTTATTAGAGACACATTTACATAAGAAATCATGGTATTTCCTGAAAGTCCGGGTCAGCTTGTGATAAATTGTTAAACAACATCCTTAATGTTAAATTTCAAGACTCACTCTAAGGTACTCCCCTATTTTCAAAATTAAATTCTTAAGCAGAAATTTGTTACTTAAAATAGATATTAATCCACAAAATATTCTTATTCTTACTCTGTCAGTACATGTTTTCCTTTGTAGTAACTCCCAAATTACCCAGACTCTCAAATAAACATAAAAAGAGAAATTTTACTAAAAATATGTGAAACTATAAATATAAACACATATACATAAATACACACCTAAGGAGAGTTATATTCTAATATTACTTCAAAAATGTTACCGTTTTCTAGACCATCATATATAAAGTAAAACATGAGATCATCTGTCAGTAATGTCTCTAGAGGCTTTAGGGAGGCATCATTCACACTGACCAGTTTCAAAACCAGGATACAATCCACAAGAACAGTTAAGTCACAACAATTCCTTCAAAATCTTGTATAAAATCACAATTGCATGCACTGGAGAAGCATGGGTAAGAAGACAGAGTCGTTCAATTTTAGAAATTTAAAGCTTCAGCCAGGTAGTGGTGGTGCACGCCTTTAATCCCAGCGCTTGGGAGGCAGAGGCAGGCGGATTTCTGAGTTCGAGGCCAGCCTGGTCTACAAAGTGAGTTCCAAGACAGCCAGGGCTACACAGAGAAACTCTGTCTCGAAAAACAAAAAAAAAAAAAAACAAAAAAAAAATTAAATTAAATTAAAAATAAATAAATTTAAAGCTTTGTGGTTTTCTTTGCAAGAAGTAAAAAAATTATCTTCTTCTTCATGTAGAAAAAAATATATACATGGTAGTGACAGACATTCCTAGTGTGTGCTAGGCACAAGTTTGCAAACATTTGTATCCAGTCTTATTGGCAAGAATGGTCTTAGACATCCTTCCCACTCCCAGATGCAAGCATTATTGCTTGTTGTCAGATAGCCATCCATATGAAGTCTTGGCCAAGACAAAGCAGAGACATAAAAGATCATAGAGAAAGCAGCCTTGCCTGATCTTCAAGAGTAATTTACACTGTTGAGAGAGCACATAAAAGTTCTGTACTTAATGGTGAATAACTGACATTTTAGTAGATGTTTACAATACCTTATTAGTGTGCTACAAGAACAAAGTAAAGCAATAACCCTTACGTAAAAAACCTTGGTATTCTTTTCATACTTTTTTATTCTTGAGAATTTCTTGCATGTATATAACAAAGCATGGTCACATGCATCCCTTAGCCTACAACATGCCTCACCCTAGAATCATGGGCTTTTTTGAACCTACTAGTTCTAATTAGTGTTGCCCATATATGCATGGGTGTGCAAGCATCCAGTGATTGGAACATTGAAAACCTACCAGGGAATATTACTATTAATTACTCAGTGACAAAAGTAAAAATTATTCTTAACTTTTCATCATAAGTTCCAAAGAAACTAATTTCTCTAAAGTTACTTTGACCAATACTAAATAGTAATGTAAATGTAATATTATGGGATAGACCTGATTTTGTGCTTTCTACACAAATGTAAATTTACATTTTCTAGTATCCTGGAAGGCTTTTCAGATTGACTATAACTCTGGCATGTACAGATTGTCAAATCCAAGAACTGCCAGTTTATTCACAACAGACTTCTCTCCCATCATATTTAGTTTTTGTATTCTGGTGAGGATTTAGAGCACTCATCCAGAGACTGCCACACCTAGGGATCCATCCTATATACAGATACCAAACCTGGACACTATTGCAGATGTCAAGAAGTGCTTGCTGACAGGAACTTGTTGTAGCTGTCTCCTGAGAGGCTCTGCCAGAGTGTGACAAATACAGAAGCAAATGCTCACAGCCAACCATTGGACTGAGCATGGGAACACCAGTGGAGGAGTTAGAGAAAGGACTGAAGGAGCTGAAGGGGTTTGCAAACCTATAGGAAGAACAACAATATCAACTAACTAGGCCCCTCCCCCAGAGCTCCTAGGGACTAAACCCACCAATCAAAGAGTACACATGGAGGGACCCATGGCTCCAGCTGCTTATGTAGCAGAGGATGGCATTGTCTGACATCAATGGGAGGAGAGGCCCTTGGTCCTGAGAAGACTTGATGCCCCAGTGTAGGTGAATGCCAGGGCGGCGAGGTGGGAGTAGGTGGGTGGGAGTAGAAGCACCCTTATAGAAGCAGGGGGAGGGGAGAGGATAGGGGAGTTCTGGAGGGGAAACCATGAGAGGGGATAACATATGAAAAGTAAATACATAAAATATTCAATAAAATATGAGTTAAAGTATTATTATTAGTCTCTGTTTGCAGTGTGGAGAAGTGTGTACAAACCCCTGTGAGTAAATATGTTAGATGGAAATGTAAGTGGCAGGTTAAGAAATAAAGCACATGAACACAGAATCATATCTTCAACACTTAGGAATCAAGAATCCATCAGTGGAGGGAAAAGTGAATACTATGAGTAACAAAACATTGCTTCAATCTCCTAGAGATGTCTGATGACTACAGTACTACTAGTACTGTTAACAGTGTGACATGAAGAATTTTGGGGGGCATCTCTGCAAGACTGGAAATTGATAATCTTGTAAGATATCATACATCTAAGAACAAATAAAGAATTTAATCATTTTGATTTGAACATATGTTCAGTATAACACTTGCCCTTAAGTAATTCTGTTAAAGTTTCCTTTATTGGATTTTGCTTTTATGATCACATCTTTTAATCCAACCCTGCTGTTCTTAGAGAGGAATATCTTGCAAGTTTAGTCTTTGCTGTGTGAAGTCATGATATCACATGTCACAAGAAAACATGTTTATTCCCTAGTTAACACATGTATGAAAAATTATTCCAAGTTAACTATTTAAGTGATCCTTGGACCAAGGAGAATGGCAGTAAAATGGCTACTACTTAGTGTGATGGTCTTAATATAAACAGTGCCTGTGGGCATGCATATTTGACTATTTGACTATTAGCTTGTGGAACAATTTGGGAAGGGTTGAGAGGGATGGCCTTATTGGAGAAAGTGTGTCTCTGAGGTTGGTGTTTAGATTCTGTGTTTTGGTGCAACAACAGAAAAAATCCATAGAATAATTTAACAACAAGCAAAGTAGAGAAATAATAAATATCAAAAAGATAAAGTAAGCATTCAAAAACTAGTGTTAACATTACCAAATTCTACTAAAATAATCTCATAAAATGATAAATGTTGAGAGACCTTGATTAGACGACATGGGCTACACAATAGGCAGTCAGAAACTTTCAGGTCTGGCATTTCTATCTCTGTGCATCTCCTGTTTCTTGATAAGATATAAGCTCTCAGCTACAGCTAAAACACCATGCCTTCCTGCTATCATGTTCCACCACATGGTAGTTATGATCTCCAGCCCTCTGAATCTGTAAGAAAGCCCTAATTGAATATTTCCTTTTATAAGTTGCTTTGGTCATGGTGTTTCTTCAGAGCATCTAACAGTAACTAAGGCATTTGATATTGTTGGATGGCATCCTATGTTTATTAATTAGTCTTCATTCAATAAATATTTATTGATTCCTTCTTTTATATCTATTAGTATAAATGCTGGGTATGTCTACTGATCAAGATAAAATCCTAGCTAATAAGAGTTATGTTATAAATATATTTAAGAAAATACATAATGGTTATAGCACCAAGCATGACAAAAAGCTATAAGAAAAAAAATCAAATGTGGGACAATTAGTTAGCAAAGGAAGAAAGAACTAGAAGAAAATTAGTATTGCTACAAACATCTCCAAAAAAAGTGACAGCTTTTATCAAATATGTAGAGCACATTGAACATGTAGGAAGAAGGCAGAGAAATAGAACAGAATGCAACAGTTTATAAATTCATAGAAGGCACACAGGAAACTTTGTAACAATGAGAAGGAACTTTGGTATCCTTAGCAATTAACCTGGAGGACCTGGAGATTTGAGCCTTTGAAACTTGAGTTATAAGTGTTAACAATGATTTATTTGTATCTAGAATCTCTTAAGAATATAGATTATTTAGATTACAGTATTTTGACACTATAAATTTATCACATATATTCACTGCATTTCTATTTTCTTTCTTTTTTTTCTTTATTTTTTAGATATTTTCTTTATTTACATGTAGCTATATGAACTGCCATTGTAAAAGGTGTTAACTGAGTCAATAGAACTGGCAGAAAAGCAGGAGAAGACACATGGACATGGACACCTAGGAGTCACAGGCATGGTGGTAGCAGTGTGACAAGATGATAAGGGTCAAAATTGGAATCCTTAGGGATGTTTACATTATATTCAGTGTGTGGAGAAAAAAGCAGAAGAGACTCATATAATACTTTTGGAAGAAAGAAAATAAGGAAATAATGAATATCAAAAAAGGGGGGAAAGCATTCAAAGATTAGAATGTTCAATTGTACCAAATTCTACTAAAACAAGCCCCAAAACAATAAATGTTGAAAAGAATTTAATTAAAGGATATGTGGACGCTGCTGTCAGTGTACATAAGTATAGTCATAGCATCTAAAGCAAAGCTTTATGATGATGATACAAGGTAATTTACATGAAATATTTTACTTTTATATTTATTCATTGTACAAAGTAGTCTCATAAAAACATTTCAGTAGTGTTTGCAAAGTATTTTGAGCACGTTACCCCCAAGTCTTTCTGTCTCCACTTTGCTCTCTCTTATCATGATCACTCCAAATAACAAATACATGGGTACAGTTTGTTAATCCAACCCACTCCTCTGTGTCTTTCAATTGGAGTAGAGACCACTAATATTGAGTTAGTACTGGGATATATTCCTATCAATATGTTAATTTAATGAAGCTTTCCTTGTCCTGCTTTGCCTAGCCACTGTCCTGCAGTTTGTTCTTTCCTATGACATCATGGAAATTTTTCATTCTCTCCAGTATTTTGGATTCCTCCAAGTTTCTTCTTAAGTGCTGATAGAGTAGCCATGAATTCCCATACTTTGTGTTCATAATGGAAAATATGTCTTTCTCCTTCAATTATGAAGAACTATTTTTGCTGGATATAATAATCTACATTGCTAGTTACTGTCTTTCTGAGCTTGGAAATACATTATGCTATGTCCTCCCAACTTTCAGAATTTTTATTAAGAAATCTGTTGTTCTGCCTGGTTTGACTTTCTTTGTAACTTGGCACCCTCTCTTGTAACCTTAGATATTCTTTCTTTATTCTGTGTTCTTACCCCTTTCAGACTCATCTTTTGGGTGTTTAGATTCTTCCTGTATCTTTACAAATGTCTTTCACTAAGTTGCAGTAATTTTGTGGTATTCTTATTGAATAAATTTTCTATGCCTTTTCATTTTCCTTTGCCCACGATTTTTAAGTCTGGTACTCTAATGGTGTCCCAAAATAATATTTATTTCACTGAAAACACAGTGCATACCTTCTGGGGCTCTCCTAAGACCCAGTTCCCGCCCTCTGCCATTGCACGATCTCAGCTTTCAGAGATGAGCACTTCTATTTTAGGTTGAGTCTACCAAAATGGACTCTATTTCTCCTGTTCCAGTTTCTAAAGATTCCTTCCTTTGTGAATGAAATATTGATCCATCCAAGTCACAGCATGGCAAATCTCCAACTATACTTGATTTATTTCCTGGAGAGCCTAGCAACCTATGCACGATTGGTGATACCTGCTTTCTTCAACACTGAATACAATTCTACAAGAGCTCTTATATCAGATTTTAAAACACTGAACCAAGAAAGAAAAGAAGCTAGGATGGCTCCAGACTGTGTACCTAACTTAAGTTAGTTGTCAAGTTATAATTAGTCAACTAATGATTTGGTGGTGGTTAATAAATGATTGATTTTGCTTCAAGAGTTTGAGAGCAGGGGTGGCTTTTAAGTTTACATAAAGGTGGCATTCGGCAGGACTTTTATTTATTAAGGTATCTAGATGAGTTAAGGTAATTTTTACTTATTTTCAGAGGACTTTTATTTATTCCTAGAGGACTCTAACACCTCATCACAGCATCAACATATGCAACCTAACCAAAATTTTTAAGCATTCATATTTTCCTGTGTAAGCTTCAAGGTCATAATGCCATTGTCCTTATAAATAATGCTGACATGTAAGAAATTTCCTACTATACACCCACACCAAAGGAAGCACTAGAATTGATTATACTCTGCAGTATTTTAAGCAGGAAATGGTTAGTTTAAACAGAAAGGTTACTTCTTAAACATTTAACAATAATATAAATAAATCTAAGCATCATTACAAAGGTGTGTATGTGTGTGTGTGTGTGTGTGTGTGTGTGTGTGTGTGTGTGTGTGTTTCTTCTGGGGATCCTTGTGTAGACTAAGCTAGGCCTGAGCTTATGACGCTCCTGTTCCAGCCTGCTGCTTCTGAAAGGATGTCACAGGCCATGGTGCTCTTACGAAACACTGGTTTTAACTTGGTGGCTGAGTGCCAGCAATCAAAATCAACATACAATTGTGTCTCTTGAAAACTATTATTAATTGAATCCAAATCTCAACTAGGTAGTTCTTAAGATATCAAGATAGACTAGAACTGTATACTTGGGGCAATACTGGCCAATTGCATTTAAGTGGAAAAAAAGGAGGAGGAAAAATGTCCAGAAAGTCATTCTGTTTCCTGACAAGATCTAGACTTTATAGTTAGTTTGTGGTGTTTAATTTAACTTGGTTTTCAGTGCAACATTGCTTACTAGCTTTCTCATCATGAAGGATATAACATTTAACTCAAATATGCTAAACTGGTCTTTTACTTTTTATGGTGCTTGTACTGACTAGTTTTGTGTGCCAACTTGACACAGGCTGGAGTTATCACAGAGAAGGGAGCTTCAGTTGGGGAAGTGCCTCCATGAGACCCAGCTGTGGGGAATTTTCTCAATTAATGATCAAAGGGGTAGGGCCCCTTGTGGGTGGTGCCATCCCTGGGCTGGAAATCTTGGATTCTATAAGAGAGCAGGCTGAGCAAGGCAGGGGAAGCAAGCCAGTAAGGAACATCCCTCCATGGCCTCTGCATCAGCTCCTGCTTCCTGACCTGCTTGAGTTCCAGTCCTGAATTCCTTTATGATCAACAGCAATGTGGAAGTAAGCTGAATAAACCCTTTCCTCCTCAACTTGCTTCTTGGTCATGATGTTTGTGCAGGAATAGAAACCCTGACTAAGTAATATAGAGGAACATTTTGAAGAGGAATACATTATTACTTTCCTAAAATTATATCAAAATTATTCATTTTGCAGTATTGTATGGTTTTCTTTTTGGAAGTACAGACAATTTTTCTACACTTTTCCTCATTAAAAAAAGTTCATATTTCCTTACCATACATTTGGCATCTTGGAACTCCTCCCAGGTCCTCCCCACCTCCCTATCCACCAAAATTTATTTTCTTTTCTTTTTCTCTCTTTTAAAAATAATAAAAAAAAACACACACAAAAATTCTAGAGTTCATTTTGTGTTGGCCAACAACTCCTGGATATAGGGCTTGCTCTCATGCCCAGTAAAACTCCATTGGAAAAACCTGATTTTCCCTTTGCCAGCAGGTGTTGATTGCAAATATCTTTTGATTAAAGATAGGATCCCATCTCCACTTCCCCCACTCAGTGCTGGGACCCCATTTGGCTTGAGCTGTGAAGATTTTGTAGATGTTCCCACAGTCTCTGTGAGTTCATATGCACATTATTCCTGTTGTATTTTGATGACACTGTTTTCTTGGAGTTAATCATCATCTCTGCATCTTACTACATTTCCACATCCTCTTCCAAACAGATCCCCACTCCTTAAAGGAGGGATTTTATGAAGACAACTAATTTAGGATTGAATGTTGCAATTTCTCTCACTTTCTGAGCATTTTCCAGTTTTGAGTCACTGTGTTAGTTCCCATCCACTGAAAAAAATAAGCTTTTCTGATGGAGTTTGTGTGAGGCATTGATTTATGGATTTAGCAATATGTTATTAGGATGCACTTTATTGTTGTGTCCCCTTGGTAGATAATAGCAGTAGATTTTCCCCTAAGCCCATGACCTATCTAGTCTCCAGTTGTGTGACACTTTAGAAGTCTCAATTCTGGGTTCAATCTCATAGAGTTGGTCTTAAATCTATTCAAACAATGATTTGTTACTACCATATTTGTGTCACAATTGAATCAGTATATCTTATACTTAGGTCACTATTGTTGGTTGCAGGGTTTGTAGCTGGATGATATTGTTGATTATCTTTCTCATCCAGTCATGTGCAGGATACTATCTTTTTGGTATGATCAACACTATACAGTAAGGGTGAAACTTCAAGTTGAATGCCAGCTAAACTTCACCTTTTGGCACCTTACCATCAGGTTGTAGAGAGCAACTAATAGACTCGGCAATAGTTTGTGGTATTTGAGAGAGGGCAGTCTTTGGGCAGGAATGGGATACAAGATATAACCCATTCCTGGCACTGGAGATTTTAGTTAGTAGACTAAGAGATCTAATTGGAACATTGTCTCCCTAAGTTCTTTCTCCTTTAAGGTAGACCATGTTTCTTCTGTAGCTGCCTGGTTTCTTATGGCTGTTCATATTCATGTATCTTTTAAAAAAATCATTATTTCCTGATAATTAATGCTTCAATATAAACTACTTTACAAGCTAATTATACCTTTGTAAATGAAAGAAAATGATTCAATTGTCCACATTTTATTGCAAAGTCTCAGATAATTAATCATCATTATCTCATTACATTTTGAAATCAATATTTAGTTTTCTAAACAATTACAATGTAAAGTTAAGGAAATTGCTGAAAAGAGCCCATAGTGGAAGTAATGGGAGCTATCATCCTTTACAAACTAATTAAAATCATAATTACAGATGAAAAGAGGGTTAAATAAATCTTGCCTGGCAGCTGCTGGTATGACTTAAATTTTACTGCGGTTATTTAATTATGATCACTATAGGAAGTGTGTTTAATGTCCCTGTGCATTTTTTTAAAGTTCTCAGATTGTCAATTGTATGGAGTGTTCATTAAAGTCTCTGAGGCTGCAGAACTTGAAATTTTATGCCAATTAACTCAATATTTGTAAACAAGTTCTATTCAAACACCCATCTGTGGCTTATATATAATGAGTAGCTTATCAGATCTCTTGGAGCCCTTTGTCAAGATAGAGACTCTCTTGACACTTGAGTATTATAAATACGAGAAACTAAATATGAAGCAAAACGCAAGTTGACAAACCTGGACAAAAATTTCATAAAACAGACCCTGTAGAGTGATGTGAATTAAATCAAAATATCACAAATAAAGACCTAACCAAATTAGACTAAGTGACTACAAAGGAAGATACGTAAAACTCATTAAAGCAAAAAAAAAAAAAAAAAAATGTTTTCCAAGGGAGTAATTTATAAATGAAAGTATTACACGTAGCTTTAGGAAACTTTTTACAGAATGAGAGAAAAGTAGAGTGCCTACAGAGACAATACTAAGAACAGCAAGGTCAGATGCCTGTGACTCAGTAGATAACTTTACACTCCTGCCACCTTACCATGAGCCTTGAGGATAGAGATGGTGGTATCAATGAAGTCCTATTTGGAACAGAGCTCTCTAAACACTGTTTGTTTTTTATTCTCTGCAGATTCAGCAGTTATGAGTCTATTATCAACTGTGAAAAGAAGCTAGGGCCTCCAAAAAGGAAGGGTTGAGAAATTTACTAATCTATGTGTATAATGATAGGAAATTAGGGAGTAGTTTATTATTATGCCCATTTAGAAGAAGAAAAGGATTAGATTCGTTTCCCCTCCAGCCTATGACCTGTCCTATTCTGGGACTTTAACCCAGTTAACAGTCCAGACATAATATTCTCTGTGTGGAGAATACTTCAAATCAAATCTCAAAATGTCAGTTACACTCATAACATCTATGCCACTATTATGCCCGCAACCACATACTGTAAGCCAAAGCAATT